>JAPMAE010009195.1:0-10747 GCA_036584705.1 Rhyacophila sp. 25_7 | reverse complement strand
TCAATATTATACTCAACATATTGCTCAATAATTGATATTGTACAATAATGTTGACAGTTTTAAGTCGTATTGAAAACTGCACAATATATCGAGTCAACCAAAAACAGTTTTCTATTTATTGTGCAGCCTGATAAATATTGAGTCTCATGCAAACGATATTGCGCAATTGTATTGCAGGGTGTAGGCGATCCTAGCAATATATTCTGCAATATTGTTGATGATATTATTGATCGTCTAGAGGCACATTTAATGTTCCAGATATATAAAACATTTCAGTGAAATCTCCGTTGAATGGCTCTAGGTTCAACGGTCTGACACGCAGAAAATAAGTAGAGTTTTGTATAATAAAACAAATATTAATATATGAATTGAATGCTACCAAATGTGCGCCGTATTATTTGATTGTAGAAAATACTATCATTGCAAAAACAATACAGTAGAAGCCGGTGAAAACGCGTATTCAAATCGCGGATTTTTTGCCATTTTTGATTTGAGGCTTCCAGCGTAACGGCAAAGTAAATTGAAATTGATCTTAAAGGGAAATAAAGAATGTACAATTGTTATAATTGATGACTTATGTGAACAGAATTGATTTATATTTTATAAAAATATATACAAATTATAAAAAAAAAATTAAATGTTTTTCATTGATAAAAAAAAATGTACAATCTGTTTAGATTACAGTAATCATATAACAAGGATCAGATACGTCCCCCGCATACTCGCGTCCGACTTCGATTGTATCTGAAAAGGCACATCCAGCTTGTTTTTATAAATACTCTATCTGTTATACCGCCCTTCACTTGTTTATAAAATGATAAATATATGTGTTTCAGCTGCACAAATTACGAAAAAATCAGAAGCTATAACCAAATTTAATTATATACATATTTTCAACGAACTGTCAATGAATTATAGTTAATCGGTCTATGTATATTAATCGTATACTATAACATATACACCGTACATTAAACCAAACAGAAATCAACATAATTGTAAAATACTTAAATAAAACTTGGATTATTACATAATATAACTGGCAAGTATATAAAAAACGTTCAAAAAGGGTTAAAGCTTGTGTAAGTTTTCTATGAGCAAGTAATAAAGGCTAAGTCCATTTCGTGTTTACGAAGCTTTGTACTATGAACTACGCTGCATAATGTTATTTTATTATATTCATACAATAAAGACACATTCCGTATACACGTAGTACACGGTCTAGTAACAGTGCTACTGGGTTGGTTTATTTGAGTTTTATTAAACTAGTGGTTGAAATATGAGTATGTCTGCGCCCGTTAAATAAAATATATATGCGCTTATTATATTTTTTGAACAAAATAAAAGACCTTTTACCAGTTCTTTAAAAAAATAGAACAGAACTGTTATTGTTTTTGACTAAATAAAGCGATTAATATGTACTCGTATATATTTTCAATCTCAAAAATGCAAATAAATTCAAATAAAACGATTAAAGTTATTGATTGTGTAACATTGCCAAAGATAAGTTTGAATTATTATTTACACAAAGAAAAAATAATGCAGAAGAAATATAATCAAAAGATAAAAGACGAAAAACATTTAATCAAGAAAAAATAAATGCAGCCAATTAAAATAAATGTGAAAAATCTGGTAAAATCATTGAAAGGAAGAAATTATTATCGATTTGCAATTAATAAAGTTTTTAAAATTTAATCTACATTTTGATTGAAGAAATAAAAAATGACGCACATATTTATATTTTTTATATAGGTTAAATAATATGATAAAAACACCAATTATATTTATTATTTCAATTATTATGACACTAAACGCGGCCATTATTTGGATACATAATCTTGCTGTCAAATTAAATAAATATCTAATATTATTTCGATTTTAACACAGTGTTTGATAGATAAAATCTTTATCAAAATGGTTCAAGTACTAAAATGTTTATTGATGTTAGAGCTCGATCGCAGATTGTACTCAATGTTAATACACAGCAGGCTTCGCTGATAAACGGCAGAGACTCAGTTTGTTTACGAATTAGCGTCACGTGAAGGTTGCAAACCATAAGTGGGTTTACGTCTAATATTTATTTAGCAAGGAGTCGTCAGTTAGGAGTCATAAAACGTGAGAGATGGCTCGGTCGAAGTTAAGAAAATTATTAATTTTTCGTTTGTTTAATGGAATGTATGCATATTGATTACAATTAAAAATATCGATATATTTTCCGGCTTAAGTAACTGAATGTAGAAAATAGCGTCAATCCAAGAAATATAATTTTTATCATTGATATAAAATACTATTTTTTTAAATTATCAGAGAAATAAAATATTTTTAGTTCTACTTGGGGTAAAATGTATTAACCATATAATAGCTGTATATATTTGTATTGAAAAAATACGCTAATGTTTTAACGAACAGTATAAAATAATGCTTTATTTTTTTATTATTATTATTATGTATTGACTGGAATCGATATTAAGTTCTTTTTAGTATAGAAAGAAATATTTTATATTGCTAGACAAAGTTTTAAATAATAGTTATTTACTAAAGACTGCCACTTGCTTTGATGTCTCGTATTAAAAAAAGGGAGTAATTGTGTCACACCAAATTCTTGTAATAGTAATATTTTTTAATATAATATATCAATGAGTTGAAGTACAAAATTATATAAAGCATAATTTATTCCATTGTGTAATGTATTTACTCTATAAAAACATACATTTGAATGTACAAAATAAAACTTTGCAATGCTACATGCTACGCCAATGATACATTATAATACATCCGTCAAGTACAATGCATTTTGTTGTTTTAATAGCAGTAGATTTTATATAAGATTTGTCTAAATATAACTGTTGAAAATTGACGTATTTTCAATATATATGATTAAGTAAATAACATGAATAGACTATCATAACTAAAAAAAAAAAATAATACTGCAAATACAATTATTTTCTTGTAGCGAGAATTTTATTTTTCATATGTATTTTATAAATACTTAGAAAGAAGATGAATTCCGTGTCTTTTCTACTATTATACCACCTTCAGATACAATTTTTTTTTTAAAAAAAAGAATTAATATTTGTAATATTATTGCTTTTCAGATATACACAAGTTCCAGAATACAAATCTATACCTGTGAGAGAAACTACACTATGTCAAAAATGGTACTTCTTCACTATGGATGTTGAAAGTCGCTTTGATGTTGCTTCCCTCGAATAATATATAACATAGTATAGTATTTTTTTCATTACATTCTTTTCTAGTAAAATTATAACATAATTGAGTTTACTATTGGAAAAAGCGTCGCAAAATTTACTACATTATGTCGATGTCTCGATTTTGCTAAACATTGACATGGTGTATTTTTTATAAATATAGCGAAGTTTTAAACGGAAAAAAAATATCTTTTAATTTCAATATATTATTAGTAAACACGTAATTTCAGAATATGTATATGTATTTTTTTAAATAAACATTTTAATTTAATATTCAAGATTGTGTTAGTATTTTAAAACAGTTAAAAGAGGTCAAATTCACCATAAACGTTTTTTTGTATATATTGGATATATCAGATATATTGTTTAAATAAAAAGTTAATATCAACAATATGAAACAATATCCTACCGTTAAAAATCAGTTTAAAATTGTGGATGTATTAATATTTCAGACGATTTTTCGTAAAATTTATTAACCCTTTCATAGTAAGTAACGCACGCATATTATCTGTATTCATTTACCTGCTATCCCAACGAAAACTAATATAGGAAAACTTTCGCAATCAATTATGCCCTCAGACTCGGTAAATATTTTAGTATTTTAAAATATCAAACAAGCGGTACGACCATACCTAGGACGGAGCGTTCAAAATGAATTCTCTTTGATGTATCAACGGGACGGGACATAGAGCCCGGGTAATATTATATTAAATTTATAATTACGTAACGTCTATAGATGTGAACAATGGAATAGAGATAATAGGTTGTGTATTTCAACTAAGAAAATTCTACAATATATTTTTGAGTAGTCATTTAATATCAAGTATTTTTTTTATTAATGGATGTTGTTAAAATATATGTTTATGAGCGCATCAGTTCAATCAGTCAATCATTAATATCTGGTAAAAACTGTTGAATATAATAATAATAAAAACCACATGTATGTATAAAACAGACAATACAGACAACGAAAATTCTTAATTATGTATTTTTAAAGATTGAGAGAACATTTCTGGAAAATACCAAACCAAGTCTAAAATTACCTAAGCATACAAAATATAAACAATCATCTTCACGTAGAAATAAAATTATACACTTTGTACAATCGATTAAGACAATAAATATTTTTTTTAATTGACGTTATATTGAATATACCGAAGAGAATTAGTAAATTAATTTGATCATTTTGATAAAGCAATTTAGCCCCAACATAGTTAATGCAAGGTAAGAAGACAACGATGAGCTGATTATGTTGCAATCAATTTGGATTATTCAAGAAGACATTTGAAGAAATTTCAGTAGGTCCAAGAATGAGACGGAAAATATTCTGAGAACTGTGAATATCTGGACGAAGAAATCAACATACAGTTAGTTTGGAGAGAGATTTTGCAGCTGGTCATGGACCTGAGTGAATCGAAGCGGCGTATGATAACATAATAATAATAAAATGATTTCATTTTATTCTACGGTGAAGTCGAATTTTTATAATACACGTGTCCAAATATGCAGTCAATTATTAATTATTGGGAATCGCATATTATAAGGTTGGGCTTAAAGATGTTTTGCTGTTAATGAAATGTTGAATACTACAAAATAGATGCATTTCCTACAAAACGGCGCACATATACAAGTCTTTACGATTATAATGTTAATTTGCGCAATATGTATGTTGTAAACGATGAGTACATAACACTAAAACATTCAAAGGTAGAGAAACCACATAAGCGAAACAAAGGATTCAACTTTGTTAATTCAACAGTGCGACTGCATGGATAGATAGATAAACATTGAGTTTGGTATTGTCAAATTTTATTTTCGGTATTAGTAAAATAAAAAATAACATCCAAGGCTTTTTTTATCATAGCTGGTATTAGAAGTGAAATAGTTTCTATAATATAATTGACGAATATAAAACTATATTTTTTAATTATATGTATATATAATTAGATTAGCATTAAATAGATATTGTCAATTGAAATCAAACAGAAAAAAATGTATGCATTTCTCAATAAAACAACAATATATATACACATATAGTTATTATAGCATATACGTGTACACACTTAGTAATAATTGTAGATTTCATTATATAGAGCATCGGATACAAATTTTTATATTAATAAAAAAACATTGAAATACATCATGTCCGAGATTAAAATGAATTTAAAAAATCTATTTAAATTAAAAGTTTTGTATTTAAAAATATTATTGTATTCATATTTACAATGTATTATGGTAATTTTCAAATTTCGTAGCGTGAATATTTTAAAGTAAGTATTTATCTTCTGCGGAGTAAAAAAAAATCATTTTGGCACTAAAATTCGTGTATTTTTTTACCAGTTTTAGTTAAATATTGAGCATATTTATCCTTTAAAATATTCAAATTTGCACAATAATTATAGGCGGAAGAGAAATTTCACCGTAATAATAAGATGTAAATGTTGGAAAAATATTATTTTCAGCTTCAAAATTTCCCGTGCACGAATAATAACACGCGCGACGGATATCACAATAAGATTCAAGAGCATTAATCATTAGCCGCCCTTTTCCACTCCATTCGTTCCAATTTTGAATAAAGTAACAATTTGAACGTTTAAGAAACAATTCAAATCTTATCCCCCCGCGAAGAAATACGTCAAGAGCACCTGTCAGGAACTGAGAAGACGCGGCCATTGTGAGAACTAAACTGACTGACTGACATGAAGTTCCCCACTTTGAAGCGGGTCCAATTTGGCTTCCGTGAAATTATCCTGCTTTGTTCTTGTATGCCGAAGAAAATTCGTTGTTTATTTTAAGAGCGGCATTGATCATAAGAAGGTAAAACTGGGAAGGGGAGAATTACCTTTTTATATTTTCAGGATATTATTAATATTTGAAAAATTAAGTTTTATTAACGAATTCCTTATAAATTCTCCTCACTGATCAGGGAAACAGTTATATGAACATATTTATAAACTCTGTCGTGAAATTCTCTTTTTACTTTATCAATTAATTATCAATTAATTATCGATTATCAATTAATTTATGTTCTATTTTTGACATTTGACGTAAATTATCAGAAAATTAAAAAAATATTGAAAACTCATTATAATAAATTATTGAATTTTAAAACAACACTTAATATTGTTAATAAATTTGATGTGATCTTGAGGCTTCGAACAATAGCATTTATATAATATATTCCTATTAATAAAAGACAACATTAGACAGAGTTGCGGTTTATCGTTAAGAATAATCATATCAATAATATTAAATGATTATGGGATCTTTCCCAATACACACATTTTTTTTATCTCTTCGTATGATCACTAACACATGTCATGTCAAGAAAGGATGATTCAGATCATTAATAACTCCATATCATATTTTGAGTTTCGTCATTTTTTATTAGTGAAATAAAAAAATGTTCGACATTTTTAATATGTTCCACGAAACAACTGGTTGTAAACCGCTATGTAAAGTAAGTAAGTATGTACGAGTACGTAAGTAGAGGGATCGTTTTCGTATAAAAAATCTTAAGCATTACAAAGAGTTTCTCGAAATGAAATGATGTCCGTATTCGACACGTGTCATGTATTTTCATTTGCGTTAAGCACACGAACAGACTGTACCAATATTGTTTTGAACTTTGAAATAAAATAACGTGAAATAGGATTCACTATATTATATTTTCTAAAGAAAGAATGTTTAATAAAAACGAGATATTAAAAAAATATATTTATCAAACATTTTTGCTCACGATAATTAGGGGACATCCATAAACCATGTAACACTCTTGAGGGAGAGGAAGGGATGACTACCAACGCCTATATGATACTACAAGGGGGGAAAGGTATTTTTTATTGTTATGTAACACTTTTTCACTTTTTTTAAATTTGAAATCTCGTAAATTTCATTCCTACTTAATGTGAAAAGTTACGTAACTTTTGAGAGGACGGAGGGGGGGAGATCAATGTGAATGTCACTATTGTGTTACATGAAGGGAGGGAGGGTTAAATAATGCAAGAAAAAACATTGAGTGATTTATGGATGACCCTTAGTTAAATCATGTTTTATGTACCTAAAAACATACGAATGCAAGTCCAAAATTTAACGAAACATACATTTTGTAATCATGGTTATTTGTGGTAAAGATGTATAAATTCTACCACCAATGAATCAAGTAATTCCAGAATGCATACAGATGCAACAACCGCAATTTATAACATAAAATAAAAATTGGCCCTTCCTATTATTTCATGTTTCGATATTCGAAATTTATTTGAATTCAATAGACGAATTGATTAAGATGAATTAAGATAAAGTAAATATTTATTACATTTATTCATAAAAAATATCGCTATATCTTCTAAATAGTAAGTATTCATACGTTTTACTATGGAACTAAAGTAGTAATATAAGCTAATAAAGTTTCTAACATATAACACTACCTATGTCATAGCAAGCAATAGATTAAGAACAAAAAAAAATGTTTATAATCTTTTTATTGTATTATTTATGATTTTAATAAATAGAATTTTTTTTTTCATAAAATTTATAATATATATTTATTCTTACTCTCCAGGAGTATAGACGCGTATATGCGTCCGCTCAAACTTCTCTTTGAAGAAGTATAGACACATCTACGTCAAGCACCAAGCAATAAAATACTCGTATGTATTATTTATGCACCATATAAATATTATACAGCAATAGTATTGCATACATTTAACAAAATTCAACATTTAAAACGAACTAATTAAAAAACTTTCCACCCAATTGTGTAGTAGTAATGAAAAAACTCACTCCTGAAGGGGTTAAATACATGTTCCTTGATTTTTATATTATAATCTAATCGTTTATTTTTTTTAATTCGTGTATTAGTCGCATAGTTGGTTGTATTTTAACAATTGCTGACAAAATACTTTTGTATTATATATCTATGATGTTAAAAAATAACGTATAGTTGGCTCTTAATATGTTGTAGAATCAAAAGTAAAATGTTAATGTATGTACATAATATATTGCTAGAATGAAATAAAAATATGTATTTAATTACATGCGTTTATTTTCGTATTTAAATATAAAAATATTCATATCTTTGTATTCAGGTAAATATAAGTAATGGCGAAGAATGCGGAGGAAAGCTGAACTTTAAAAAGTGTTTTCGTTTAACAATTTTATTCACGTTTCTTACATTAGTTACTAACGGGACACGTCTGACTAAGTATTCAGCGGGTATGCAAACACAATAATTACCGTAAAAGAGCCAAGTTTTCTGTACAAGAATTTTCACTCTATTCACGCATTAACCGTCTCAACAGTTGTGTAAGTACGTCTTACAATTATACTCAATTTTAAACTTTACGCTCGCTCGTTTCGCGAACGGGAAAGAAAAACAATTGAGTTCAGTTGAAATTCAAATGAAGTAATCTTGATGTAATTATAGGAAAATGCAAGTGTCAGACAGATGCAGCCGTGGTGTTGGAAAGGTACGAGTACCTATACAGACATTGCTAATTACGTGTAGCATGGAAATGAAACTACTTGGCTTGAGAGCAAAAAGGTGTTTCGTGTCAATCATTTTACATCAACAATAGTGCGTGTTCAATATTTTTTTTTTGTTATTTAATAAAAAAACATATTTACAAAAGGCTTTATTTAGTTTATTAGAAAAAACTTTAAAAGACAAATTTTATCAGAGAGCAACGTATACGTCTATTGAATTATAAATAGGAGAAGTTGGACTAATGAAAATATTGTATTATTTCTGACTAACTCAATTCTCTCTAAGATATGCCTATGTACGTACAAATTACAATGGAATTAATATGAAGTACGCGATCATTAAAAAAATATATTAATTTATAACGTTTTTTTTATAAATACATTTGAAATCGAAATATTTCAACCATTATTAATGAGTCATACTCGTATTTACAAAACAGAGCATAATGTATTTACAACAACATACTCGTGAATAATTTTACCAACTCTCAATCCTTGGTGGAAACCGTGATATTAAATAATGATACATATTCCATACTTATATCCTTATTAATAGTTTTGATTGGTGTACTGCATTTATATGTTGACAAATAGATGAAGTTGTTCACAAGTTCGTTTTTATTGTACTCGTATCATAACGAAACATAATAATGCCAAACTAGATAAATTGTATATTATATTGTATTTTCAAAACATAACTATAGTTTATATGTTATGGTTATATATGAGAATCATAATATCGACCCATTCCCGGCAAAAGATTTTAAGCGACAATTAGAGGATTTCCGTTTGTTTTATCGAATCCGTTCAAAATAGATCAAAATAATCTATACGGTATCAATTTCTCATCGTCTCGTATCTTAAATTACTAAACAATATACACGCGTTTTTAATTTTAAATTTATTTACAAAAATATCCTTAAAACCTTAGATAAAAACTTTCTCTTGTAAAATGCAATTTTTACGCTTACAATCTTCTGCCGGGAATGGGTTGATATTATGATTCTCATGCAGTATTCTAATTCGTTTTGGATGTCTTAATACTTAGAGAATGTTTAATGTAACACTAAACATGACAGATTTTATAGACTCGTTATCATCTTTATTTATCGCTTTCGTGGGTGAGTGGATAGTGGCAGGAGAGTCAAGAGCCAAGGGTCATGGGTTCGTGGCCCGTGCTGGTCGCAAATTTTACAAATATTTATTCATTTGTATTGTAACCAGGACACGAACCCGAAACGGTTGAGCTTATAATTGACGATTATTACTCGTAAAAAAATAATTGTCAAAACAATTTTCACATTGTGGAGATTCATATACTTCGTTTCGGAGCGGATATGGTTTAAATAAAAAGACATCTTTATTTATTTTTTAACATGCCATCGTAAAATATTGGATATACCGTGCAGCATCCAAAATATAAATTAAAACAAAAAAAGAAAACGTTCGCAAAATTAAATATTAAATAATAAAAACTTACATATCAAGAAAATATCAACGAATGTTGGTTGATTTTAACAAAATTGTTATAGTGATGGAACACCCATAATGTCATGTTTTGTCTAGGGCGAGTAAAAATTGAAATCTTACATTTTCTCTAATTTACCTTTAAATGGATAGAATCACTATGTACTCGCATAAACTGTAAATTATCAAAAATATTTACTATACTTATCCGTTATAAATATAGTAGTTTTTAAAAATTAAATGCAAAAAATATGAGTTTGTTTCTAAGAATGCTACTTATTAATGCCAAAATATTCATTCAGACTTATTTGATAAGCCTACTTAAACATAAATATTTCCTGAAAAACACGCCCACCATTCAGTCAGTCACGTTAGAAGAAGTTATTAATCACTCTCCGTTATTACTGCTTGCGTTCTTCTACATGTACATATGTACGTACACGCATGCCTCCTTTCCTATCATCAACGTATACGTTGGCCGCCTACCTTCAAACGTTAACGATTTCACTGCAGTTGGAAGAAACAATAGACATAAAAATATTTATATTTGAAACTAAGCATTTATATGCATAACATATTATTAAGAT
>JAPMAE010009188.1:0-10749 GCA_036584705.1 Rhyacophila sp. 25_7 | reverse complement strand
TTGATCAAAAATAAATATTTATTTAATCTCTCTTTAGACGTTTCGAAAGCTTTGACATGTATTATATATAGACAATTATTAATAAAAAGTCTAAGAAAACGTTAAGATACGAGTAAAGCCGGATAATATTATTAATTTTTCTGGGAGTATGGACGAGCAAATGCGTCCGTTCAAACTTCGCTTTGAAGAAGTATAGACGTATATGTATGTCAAGCAGCAAGCAATATAATACTCGGATATATCATGTATACATCAAATAAACAGTATAAAGTAATAGTATTGCATGCATTCAATAAAATTCAGAATTCAAACCTAGATTAACGACTAAACTTTCGACCAATTGTGTAACCGTAATTTAAAAACTGAATCTTGGATAGTAAATGCTTTTCAAAAATCTTTGTCAATGTTAATTCTCATAATTTTTGCGTATAACTCACCTTAGCGTGTAAACAATATTTAAAAAAAAAAATAGAATAAATAAAGTTTTCAGAATTTCTTAACGTAATATAGGAGGATATCAAAAATAGCTAAAGGGTGTCAAAAGTAAGTAAGGTGTCGGAAAATCTTCTTACCGGACGATAATACAATTTTCTACGTTTCACGGCGGAAACGTTTACCCGTTCACGTAATATGCTACCCTGATACCTCCAGGTTATAAAGTTATGAGAAGATTGTGTTGCAAAACTTGTCTATTACTTTCATACTTTCGCTATGGATGCTAGGGTATACTTTTTCATTTCTAATTTAACCGGAGTTGCCTAAGGGTCGTAAACAGGCTAAACGTAAAAACGATTTTTTTTATTTTTCTGTTTGTCAAGAGATGTTGAACTGCACCAAGTAAAAAATCTTTTATAAATGGATAAAAATGTTATATAAACAAAATATAACAACATATAATACTTATAAATAATCATTCGTATATCGTACTTGTACATATTTTTGTGGTTAGTAGTGGATGTGAATCCAACAGGACTGATATAACTTATAACAAAAATCATTAAAACACGTTTTTTGTATCTCCTTTAATTTTTTTTGTAAGGAATAATCTCTTTTACCTAAACACGGTTAATTTGGGATGAAAAGAATTATTACAATTTACTTTAATCAAAATACTCATTAAAAAGGTTGAAACGTTAATTTATGTAAAAGTTTTGATAACAACTTAAACGGTAATTTTCACGACAATAGTATTTTTAAAATAAAAGCTTTTTGTGTATTTATACATTTATGATACATTATATTTGTAAATTGTACTCTATGTGAACTAGAATAGTTAAAAATTAATGAAATACACGTAATATATGATTTTATAACAAAGAGTATAAGGAAAAAATATCGTGAGCTATCCACAAGGATCCTGTTAGTATACCATTATATTGCTTCATGATTGATAAATGAAAAACTAAAACAAGTGCGAGTATATATTAAAAGTTTGTCCAATGCAGCTCCAAAAGACACTTAGAACTCGATTTCTTTTCTATTCTTTTCGATGTTGTCATATTACTTGCTTCGTTTCCCGACGGTATGCGAAGTAAAGTATAGAATGTGTAGCGCAAAGAAGAAGTTAAGAAGAATTAGTCATTTTTTACTGGTATCTACATGTAAATACCTAGTGTTAAGCTGATATTTATTTTTAAACACTATTCCTAACGTTGTGGTAGAAATATAAATAAACTAAATGTCTGTTAGACAAGGTTGACAGTAGCATGTCCCTTATCAAGAAGCTTGGCGGCATGGCATACCCATGAATATATCCACATTTTTTAAAATATAATATTATATATACTCGTACAAACAAGTCTAACTAAAATTCAATAAAATATGCAAGAGGAAATACACAAATCCCATTTTAATTATGTTTTACGGGATATTTTCTAAATTGAAAAATTTTGTTAAAAATGGATTCATTCAGTGTCACTTCTAGATAATAATCTTGACCGTTTTCTGTTGTTTTCCGATGGCGAAAATCACTCTCGTCACTGCTTTGTGGCACACTCTGGCACATCCGCTGATTCACTGTACGCAATATTCTCCAACCCAATACACATTTTTTATTCTTTTTGAATGTTAAAACCGCATTAAAGTGAGAGAAAAAAAACAGTCGGTAAAAGATTCGGTAAAAAAACAATCAGTTCTTTTTCTTGGACTGTGTTATATAGAAACAGTGTAAAAAAGCGTGAAAAAAGAAACTCGAATGTATTATATTGTTTTTGACAGTCAAGTTTTACAAAACATATTTTTAACTTTCAAATTTAATTTAAACGCTAACGCAAAAATGAAATATTTACGTAGAAAACATAATATAAATAAAAAGTAGCACAATATATTTGTACACATGATTCTATTATACATTAAGTTATTCAATAAAAAACGAATAAAATCAGCTTTCTTCAAATAATTGCATTATATCAACCCATCCCCGGCAGAATATCGTAAGCCCAAAAATGTCACATTATAGGAAGAGGTTTGTATCTAAGATACTAAGGTTATTTTAAAAAAATAATAAAAAATAAATATTTTGAACAGATCCCGTAAATTAAACGGAAATCGTCCTATTGCCGCTTACGATCTTCTGCCGGGAATGTGTCAATTTTATATATAATTTTATGTAAAAATAATCACCATAAATACGATAGCCTTGATCTATTGAATTAATAAAATTCTAGATAAATGATAATTCCACAGCCACATAGTTCTATAAATTAGAAACAATTCAACAATGTTTAACACTGAAATTGGGGAAGTAAAATCAATTTCGGTATCGACTGATTTTTATGTCGTAGTCAAGTGTTTGAAAACATCTGCCATAAGTGATTCAGCTGTACGTACTAATAAACGATAAATAACATTATGTAGGTATCACAAGAGTGAGAATTCAGAAATATTGGATAAACTTTAAGATGTTTTGGATTAAAGTGAAAACTTTCTCGTTAGCAATAGCGTAACCTACCATGACATAGTGGTTCATGGATGTTTTGCTTTTGCGATATAAAATGCACAGACTATAAATAATAACGTGAAAATACTTCCGAAGCTAAGTTCTTTATCGTAAAGAGTGGTTTGCTGGTGGCAAAAATAGTATAACGTCAGAAAAGTCGCATTTCCATTAAAAATATGAAGAAAATATTTATAAATAAACATAAACCATTTCTGTGCCAGACATAATGGCACAACATGGAAAGTTGTGATATTTTAAGTTAAAATAGAACCTTAATATATCTTTCAAAAGTGTATTGAATGTTTCTTTGTCATGACATTATTTTTAATTGTCATCTTATAGTTATAGCTCTGCGTTTTCATGTTTAAAACCATTCAAAATATTCAAATTTGTCTTGTAAACTACGTTTTAAGTTGTGCTAATTTACTCGTTTCTGGTACTTCATTAGTTAAATATATAAACACTACGATATATTTAAAATTCAATACATTCGTAACAGGGCATGATATAAATAGGTTTCAATAAAAACAACACAATTAAAAATACAATAGACAATATAAAACTCAATAAATAATTAACGACTAAGGTAAAAATTAAATTCACTTAACCCACACACTCAGGTGAAAGATGTCGATACTCGCGACAATTTCGTTGAATATGGTCATTGCTCTCCGTGTAAGCATAACTACTGTTAAGTTAGTTTTAAATTTTTGGATGAAGAACAACTATCGTTTTAGTGCCAATAAAGTTATAATGTGAAGTTTATGACAAAAACCGCTAATATGGATGACATAATAATGCATACGAGTATGTGCATACCGTGTATGACATGACACAATCAATCACAAATCACGCATTGAGGTCACGGTAGTTGGACAGTTACAAAATACAAGAATTGGTCGTCGGTTATTTTCTTTCCAAAAAAAAAACGCTAGATTTCAGAGACAAGAGGAATAAAGAAGATAGAATAAGTATCGAGCAGTAAATCGACTTCTACTTACGATGATGACATAACCCGGCGATATGGAGATTGCGTTTTAAGTACGTCATTTAGTATTATTTCTCCGTTTCATTAAACAGCGCCAATGTAACCAGTATTAAAAAACATAAAATAAGGCAAGACACGTTACACTTAACGACACTCGATAAATCACACTGCTTTTGTTAAGCTTATACAGAAAGCATTAGTCTACTTCTTGTATATGTAACTTGTAAGCGCATAGGAACGAGCTTTTATTTAATAAAAGACGTGATAAATTACGGCAATTTCTTCACCAAACGATGCAATTTTGTTTATTTTTGAATTTTTGGGGTATCATTGTGAAAAATATAACAAAGTATTACGCGACATGTAATTCCGGACGTAATAAAATGCAAGTAGCTAAATTCAGGAACAGCAAGTTTTTTTAATGCATTACGTTCGTCCAACAATGATTTACGAGTATCTTTCTAAAATAGCGCAGAAATCAATATGGTTAATTGAAAATAGTTGGTTAGCGAGGTAACGAATGATATATTATTTTACAGTAATAATTCTGATTATTCCGTAAAATAAGTACTAGGATTGATTAAAACGGTGATAACTTAGCATGTGTTGTACTAGTAAATTATAGTATTATTAATTTATCTGTGTGGGTCGGCCTATGTATGCGTGAGCTCTTACATGCGCAGTTTTATTTTGTTTGACAGTGACGGATAGACTACCCTATTATTAGGACGTGTTTTTATCGCACTGTCACGTTAATAAAGGAATGACAAAAATAAGATGTCTAATAACTTCGCCGAAAAAAATGAGCCATGTGAAACTTGGTTTTAATTAGTATTATTAAATTTAATGATATGTTTTTACATGGCTGCATTTTATAATTCATTTAGACTCTATTGCAATGGTATATGTTTCATTAAAAAAAGAAACATTCAGTTGTTATAAGATCAATGAAACATTTCGGCAATATCATATAAAATACAAGTGCTTCGTTTGCCACCTTATCACTCTGAATTGAAGTCGATTGAGAATATCTGGAGAATTTTGAAAAATTATATTGCTTCACATAACGGACGACAGACTTGCGACAGGAACAATGAAAGTGATAAATGAACAATTAAATCAAGTACATCAGAAATGCGGTCTAATCGTTGTCGACATGTCGAAGAAATCGAAGAAAAATACTGCCGAAACCATGATATGGAGGCAGAATTCACAATTGATTTGGGTGAAAGCAGTGAGTCAGAAATTCATTTATCTAGTTATAATTTGGAGTAAAAACATGTCAATAAATATACGCAATGAATTATTTTATTTCTTATAACAATGAAAAAAAAAATCCACAAAGATTTGTTACACTTAGTTTAGTGGTCGCCTGTACTTCTCAACACGCACACATATATACTGTGTTTGTACAAACTTAACAAATACATCAGGCCACGTGCACATATAAGTGAATAATACTATACTTAAGTTTATACGTATTACATATATGTTTTTGAAATAAACAACATATTCGAGATTAGTAATAAATATATACAATTTTAAATGCAATAAAAGAAAAAAAACATATAAAGCGTTGACATGAGTTAAAACTAGTTTACCTGTATGATTATTGACAAATTTTAGAACATAGTAAATATTCGTTTTAACTTTACATAAAAACATATGAGTATATGTGACAAAAACTTTTTATCGCTTAAAGTAAAGTCGGCTAAATGAGCCTTCAACGAAATACTCATGCTAAGTTTAATTAAAAGCTTACTCAAAACAAATAACACGGGCAAGTAGTTAGTACTTGGAAAGTAAATTTACTAAAGGGATTATAAATTGCGATAATGAAATTGATTCGATTTATTATTTATCCAACATAAACCAGAGACTCGCTCAGCTCTGATAATTAAAAGTATCAATTTCCAGGAACGTTTTGAGCGAGTAACTAAATAAATAGCTTTACGAAATCCATGAATATTTTTGCCTTTGCCTAAGTCCGCCATCGCGTAATTTTGAATTTAAATTTAGGCAAATATCAATTATGTATTATTTGTGTGTACAGACAGAAAATTATATCTTGCAGCTCTCCGAGAGCTTCAATATTAAGCAGCACACAAAAATGGCAATATAGAAATAAATGATGCTGAAAGTTTATTAAACAGAATAAACACAGAACAAAACTTAAAAATAATTAATTGCTAGTGATAACAATTAAAAATTGAAGATGATAAGATGCTAAACAGATCATCACTTAGGACACGGTCAGGTATATAACAGAAGTTTGACACGACTACAGACTTAAGTACTCGTATATGACATTATATTTATGTGAGGTGTTTCAAAAATATCATATTGTTTTAAAATAGCAAACATATTAATGCCATTTAATAGGAAAATAAGCACTTTTTATTTTTATTCCTCGTGTAATATTACGGACTTTCCTGTGCATTAACCAGGAATAGTACATACAATATAATATGTCCCAGTTTTGAATAAATGCATTTTCAAGAATGATATACATCGAAATGAGATCACATTTTTCTCGTATAAATAAAGACGAGTACACCTACACAAAATATTTTATTATAATCAAGTCTTTGCTGCTGATAGAAATAGGTACAGTTTTCATTAATATATAATCGATATAATAGAATGTAGATGATTTTTGGGGGTCCCTAATACACACAGTGTTATAGAACTAATGATGATAATATAAAAAACCTAAACCGACGTCGGTTAAAAAGGATTCATTGAAAAACGTAAAATTCGATTAAATCCCTTGGCTCACCCACAGCGTTATCCGTCGCATTCTTCCGCAAATTGCTCGGCTTAATGTAAATACTCGTGCTACGCCAGAAAGAACCTGCTCCCTGTGAAGGGTGGGTAGGGATATAGTGGACGGTCAGTGTTACTGCGTTGTAGATTGAGAAAGGTCTTTTAAACATTTTTTTATTTGGGCAATCAAACGCCCAACGAAGACCGGGAAATTCTAGGCTATAGAGATTCCGGGCCACATATCACGTACGAGTACGCATAACATAATAGATTGGTTTTAATTAGTCCCTGTCTGGGAAATCTCAATGATTGAAGTTAAAAGCTATTTTTTTTCTGTTAACTATTACTACTGAGTTCAGGTATCAGTTAATATACTACGTGAAAAATACAAAGGTGTACATATATAATAAAAAATCACTTACCCTTCGACTTTTTTCAGATTTTTTTAATGTGTAATCGAGGTTACGTGATATATACAATACAAACAACAAAAATATATGAAGTCAAAACAGATGATAAATAGCAACGACACATAATTCATTTGTTAGAAGTATACTTGTGAGTTCTACTGTCTGGGCCCCACAACAGTTGAAAAACGACTTTATGGTGGAGATGGTTCAAAAAAAGTTTCTGAGACTTCTGTATCTAAGGATGTATGGTTACTGTCTGTGGTTTTATCCGACTGACTTTTTCTTAGGTATGATTAGTTACTGTAGTTTAAAATTTAGAACTTGTAATTTTTGATGTCCATAATATGTAAAAAAGTGATCGAAAAAACGATCGAAATAAATAAATAAAAATAGTCGTATGTTTGCATGATCATAACTGTGATCCAAAACAATTATTTACTAAGTGTATCGCCAATCCAAATACATTAAACGCTACCTTCGTGCAAGGATTTGACGATGGCAATGATCTTGGAGATTATTCCAGTGTGATGGGCCGTAGACTGTCAGAAGCTTTCTCGTAGTCTACAAAGCGGCAGGCCATTGGATTGTTTAACCCATGGATACGATATTATTCTATAAATCAGTGTTATAATCAAAAAGTATCGATAACTATTTGGGTTGTAATACTATACGTAAAACTTTAACGCATGATACGAGTATCTCTATAAATGAAGAGTTATCTAATATATAATAGTTATATACTACCAAATATATAAAAAAAAGTCTCTAAACATGAAATATTCAAAGGATAAAAAAGACTTATATGTTATTGTTCTTTTATATTTATACATTTTGAAAATTATCAATTCTTTGGTAGTAAAGATCCAATCTCTCTGCCACTATCAACTATCATTACTAAATATATGTTATCATTAACCTATTTGTTTTTCAAATTTAGAACATGCTCCCGTATGCTTCTTGGGTACAGTAACACATTTATGTAAGTATTATATTTTAATATAAAAAAACACATTACAGATGAAGACAAAAGTGATAAAAACGGTTAACAGTTCGTTATTGATGCCATCAGTCATCAAACTACGAGTACAATGAAGTATTTAGGGTTCGAAATGATATCTTGAAAATGGTACAATAACTGAAACAAGCACATTCACAAATTGTATTAGATTAAATATGGCCTAAATTCTAAATGTTTGTTCAATTATTACTTGTACGAGTTCGATTTATGTATTACTCGTCATTCTTACTGCTTAGACAAATATTTGCATGAAATTTATCGGAGTTTTTGTACATTCTCCCATATTGATGCCAAAATCAGTGACTTAGTATAAAGCTTTATCAGACATGAATTTTACTTTCTGGTTCACATAAAAAAATATCTTAAGAGTAAATAATTAATTTAGGTACTAAAAACAAATAACAGCATGTTGAAATAAACCATTGGTATTCAGAACTTTAATTTATAATAGCTTATCGAACAAATTCAATTATTTTAATGTACGTGAACCATTCAAGAGAAATTAGTAGGCTTTAACTACAAGTGAATATATATTTGAATTATAACATATAACCTAACATATTGCTGTAGTTGCCATGATTTCGTCATGTCAAAATAATTTAATTCCAATATACTCGTATATACTAAAGCATAACCGATTTTTCATCACTGTCTCTATCTGGCATCTCATACAGAATTTGAGGCAAAATGGGAATGAAGAACCGTGCTTAAAAGCATTATGTGTTTGATTTGAGTGGAAAATTAATATCACTGTCAACAAACAGAATAACAGGGCATCAGGCAGTGACAGGAGGTATGACTGGTGTCTAATTGCGGCACTCGTATGACGTTTTGTGTGGGATTGACTAGTGAAATTCCAACACATTGCAATGTTATGAAAAAAGATCGTATATAACTCGTGTAAGCCTGATAACTTAGAAACAAGAAATCTAAGAGAAATATTTTTTTGCACTATATAATTTACACAAAAATGTGGAAATAAACGAATTGAATAAAAATTTATAAAAACGAATTCACCTATAGCCATAAAATAAAAGTAGTTAATATTATAAAATATGTGATGGATACAACCATAGTTATGAAATTCTTACGTGTCTTATGCGCTTATTAATAATACACTCGAGCGGTCAGAGTATATTGTTTTGCTTATTCTGAATTCAATTTTGCACTGCCATAAAAATATACGCCACACAAAAAAGCGGACATAAATTGGGGAAATTTAACAGCGTTCACTAAAAACATTCTTCGTGCGAGGAAGCCTAATAGTGTTGCCCTTAATAAAAACGAACATAAAATGGTATAGTGCTTGTTCCCGCAAGGTTAGGCAACATCTAAAAAGGCTTTTCCACGACGTGATGAAAGGAAGCCCAGACGTAAAAAATTATAAACACTCCCAGAGGTTACAATTAAACTTACATCAAATTCGCACCAGGGCTATAAAAGTTTTTCAGGACCGAGCCACTATAAACAACGAAGAGAATATATTTCAAAATAGTTGATGATATTGCGTATGTCTATATTTGTGTACAGAGTATATTGACGCAATTATTATCAAAACTTTATAATTACGTATGACAATGCCTAGGCCTAGACCAGGCATGCCCAAACCTTGAGCCGCGGACCAAAAGTGGCCCAATTGAATGTTTTGTGTGGACCTTTTAAAGTTTTCAACTTTTTATATATTTTGTCATCGGTGAAATACATAAAAACCCTCCAGATTTATAAATGGAACTTATAGACCTGCAATAAAATATTGCAATGAAAGCATGTTCAAAGGGAATAAAATACAAGGATTTTATCAAAAATATATTTTTCATGATAAATTTACGAAATTAAGGCAACTAGCAATGTGCATTATAGCTGCATCTGGAACCAAATATCGCTGGAAATCTTTTTTCTCAATGTCTCAGTCTCAACAGGCTTACTGATGAAAATTTAACAAATCTACACTGATATGCGACGTATAAAATACCGGCGTACATTAAATATATATCAAATAATAAAAAATAAATGATAAAATATTTTTTTTTAATAATTACATATCTTGGTTATTAGTTGTTTGTTCATTTTGAATTTAAAATAATCTAATATTATTATTATTAAGTTTTCAAATATTAATGTGTGGCCCATCAGACATACATTATTTTATTTGACCCACCAAGTGATTTCAGTTGAACATCCCTGACCTAGACAATACAGATTCCAAAAGGCGCATTCAAACACATTAAAAATACTTTGTTTTCAAGTAGAAATAAATTAAATCGATATATTATTTACATTTAACAACTCCCGAGCACTGTATCTACCCATTCAATAGTAAAAACATTAAACTTGACCTAAATACTAATCAAAGTACTTACTTTTTACAGTGCTTCGAGAGTTGAGCCAATCTCCGGTGGTACAATTAGTAATATTTTAGAATGCTTTCGCTAGCTATTTTGTGATCTATCGTTACTCCCTCTCTTCTCATATTTAAAAATATGATTATTGTCTTAAATATTTTTTTATATAATATATATATATGGTCAGGCATAGACAGATACTAAGTCACCTTCGTGGGTGAGTGGATAGTGACATCCGACTCACAAGCCGAGGGTCATGGGTTCGAGGCCCGTGCTGGTCGCAAATT
>JAPMAE010009187.1:0-10749 GCA_036584705.1 Rhyacophila sp. 25_7 | reverse complement strand
TGACAGATGTCGCTTCAACAATATGGCCGCTATCAACTGTCAAAGTTCGGAAATCGCTATTGGAAGACCCTATATTATGACATCACAATTCTACCGCAGTCTTCTCCAGTCGAATCGGATACTAATTTATTGGGTCGAATATTTGCGTGAAGTAACAAGTTTTCGCGGAGTGCGCCATGTGCGTCATGATTAATGAAGAAACAAAAAGCGGTAATGTAATGAAGTATACCACTTTATTAATTATTATATGTAACGATTATAAATGATTCTGCGGATAATATGAAATAAATGGCGAATAAGATAAATCGTTTGTGTTACCGAAGCATCAGAAACAGAGAGAGCGTATTATTTTTCGCTTAGCTTGTTTGCAGGTAGTTAGTTAATCGAGTATAAACTATTGAAGGGAACAATTGCATCTTCCCCCATATCGTTGGTATAGTGGCAGAAGGCGTTAACTCAAAAAAGACTTTTGAGAAGATTCTCTATAAATTACGGCAAGGGTTCATAACCGGTCGATCGCGATCGACCAGTCAACCGCGAAGCAAAATTTAGTCAATTCCGATTACGATTGTGAATTTTGAAAATAATTATTGTTTTCATATTTTAAATTAACAATCAGATAAAAAAAATAATATCCCGGTCGTAGGAAAAATTGATCGTGTTAGATTTGTTGTCGTTTGTTTATAAAGCGGTTGATTTTAAGAAACTTGACGATATATTGTCTTAAAATAAATATTTTTAAATTTGAAAAACTAAAAAATTAGGCGAAGCAAACATTCTTATACGATTCTTACTAGAAGTCGGTTGCTATAAAAATTATATTTAAAAGTAGCTCCTAATCTCAAAAAGGTTGGGTACCTTTGTGTTAGGGTCACTGGGACTGTAAGGTTAACGTTTTTTTCAGGATAATTAGAATATACCTAGACACACTTAATGTGATCAGCCAAAGTGCTTTTTATGTGTTTTACCAGATATTCAATATCGACTAAATAAGTAGTATCATTTTAATATTACATAAAAAGTACAAAGATATGACTAAACTTGTCTTACCAGATGATAGAGCGTGCGAAAATCTTCCAAACTGCATTATTAGGTCAAAAATTTTCGTTCATTTCATTTTTCGACAACGCCTTTTGTCAGTATTCGAACGATATTAGAATAAATTTATAGTTATCCAGTCGGACTATAGTTAATAAGTACGGTTTTTTAACCACTCCAGGGTGCGTTTTTAAAATGCAGTGGCACGATTGGGTGAAAGTTTTTTTAATAATCTAGCTGTAAATTTTGAATTTTGTTAAATGTATGCAATACTATTGTTGTATCATTTTTATTTAATGCATACATTATACATACAAGTATTTTATTGCTTGGTGCTTGACGTACATATGCGTCTATACTTCTTTAAAGTGAATTTTGAGTGAACGCACATGCGCGTCCACACTCCTGGACAAATTAAATGTTGAAATGGGTCTGTCTGGGTGTATATTTTTCACAATATGGCGTCATTGTGTTGTATGCTCCTAATCTTCACTAAATACGTCACATTTTAAATATACTCGTATATACACCTGATTTGTGATTGGTGGTTATCTAGAATATTATATATCTTGTACTGAATTATATAATAAGCGAGGGTAAATAATATCGCAAGACTTCTAATTACGTACATAATATAATTGACATTTTGTATACGTAAGAACAATACAACCAAGTCAAGGCTTTTCATATGTACATTTTCATATAGACGACACTGTCACGTTCATGATAAGACTGATAGACAGTTAAGGTCAACGTTATGTCAAAATTCTAGCACAGTACAAGTTTTTAATTAGCACACAGTAAGTCACTGCATTAAAACGTTCAATATATACAATTCAATGATATGGAGCTTACTGCCAAGGTTCCGAAATTCGCGTAATTTTTTCATATGCTTCATACCGCTTGCAATCTTAATTAAAGAGATTTCGGCTTATATTTGACATGTACCATGCACATTTTATAAATTTCTTTCGCACTTCGGTGCATGGTGATACCATCCCATGCAGATCGAGTATGGGAGTGGTTAAGATAAAATTAGGCATTTAAATCAAAGATTCTTTCGTGCGGTGTCAGAAACGCGGCCGCGCACAATCGAGGCTGCAAATACTGGAGGGTAAGTGGTGAGGAAAAAAATGTACCATGAGCAAAAGTGCTTTAAATATGTAATACGGAATTACAATTAGTAAAATATTTGACACTAAATTGTAACGTCATTATGTATGAATATTTCATACATAAAGTCAAGTTACCCGGCTGGACTATAACAAATATAAATAATAAAATATCTTAAAATATATGTAATTATTTAATTTTTTTTTGACTTAAATGAAATACATAGTCTTATTCGTAATTTATATGACAAATTCAAATGGTGAAGTTTGATGAAACGGAAAGAACTACGAAGATTTCTACCTATTTTCATCTGTGGTGTGGGTTTATAAACTCGTATTTTTAACAAAAGCGTTCTTCTAAGAAATCTACATTACTAGCATCCACTTAAAATATTATAATACATATCAACCCCGTTTAGGCAAAAGGGCTTAACCCTCAGTTTTTTGAAAAGTGCTTTTATTTGAGAATCACGATGTACACAATTAAATACACGTTCCGTCAAAAGGAATTAAGCCGAAAATACCGAATTATTATAGATATTCAGCTTCAGATTTTGAAAAAAGGACGACCTACTAAGATTGTGTGGAAACAAAAAAAGCATTAACCCTTAATTTTAATGATTTTCTTTTAATAACTGTATTGATTATCAGATCAGAAAAATAAAACATTAATTTATTGGTCATAATGCATTTAAAGTTTGTGTCAATGTGACTTTGACTAAAAATCATTAACACACGTTTTTTGTCCCCCCCCCCTGTAAGATTTGTTCTGTTAGGGTTACTCCCTTTTTTTAATTTTAAAGTATTCGATCACCTAAAATACTAGATATGTCTTTGAAAATTTCATTGTAAAATATTGTATAGATTGTTTTATTTATGATAATACGTTTTAAACGAGTTATTTCTCTTTATATGTATCGAGGGTTAATTTTTTTCTTCGAATTGTTTCAGGCCCACATCGAGAGATGGCGGTCGACGTACCCGACTCATTCATCGCGCGCAATAAGACTCCACCACGCTACCCGCCCCCCCGCCCGCCGCAGGTAGGCGCCCATTCCAAACCCAACCCGCCGAAACTCCCTCACGTAGAGCTCCTCAATTCCAAGTCCCCGCACACCCTCACCAGGCAGTCGGCCTTCGAGAATCTCTCCGACAGAGAAGATAACTCCAAGAACCTCGATCACAAGAGAAATTTTAAACAAGACATCGAAGTGGAAGTAGTCATAACGGACTCTGATATTATCAAAACAGTAAAAAGCGAAGATTTTGGAAATTCTGGTCCAACCAGCGGATCAAATTCCAGCTCTAGTTTTGGAAGCAAAAAGAGCTCTCGAGGTAGCGGAGGAAACTCTAATGCTACGCAGAGTATACGCTCTGCATCTAGCATCGCTAAAGACAAATCTTCCTTAGGAGACGATCTGGCTATTATCACGGCCGGTAAAAACATCATGCCGTACGATGGCGTACGGGATGATAGCGCTGTCAAATTGTACATAAGCGACGAGAAAAATCCGTTCTCGAAGATTTTATTTACAGATTCTGTCGCGTTCTCCGCTAGGAATGAATCGGTGATGATTCCGATCGTTCCAAGTTTCGCGAAGGACGAAGACTCTCCTCTTCCGGCTTATTCTCCGCTGTCAGGAAACGGGAGCGATAAGCTCGACGGCTTTCACATGGACGGTGGTATGGCAAGATATAGTCATAGGGAAATGGCCGTCGATGTGCCGGACGGATTTGTTCAAATCGTGAAATCGACGCCTAAGTATCCCGGTTTTGAAAAGAAACACGCTGTAATTTTGCAGGTAACACCACGATCACATGCTTTGAAATTGCACGCGAATAACTAACAGCACGATGGAGGACTTGGGGAATGGATAAGCCGTACTCATTTTTATATACTCTCTTTGGTATTTTGGCTAATAATTTAATTGCTGGGGATTATATTTATGGTTTTACTCAAGGTTGAAAGAATTCATTTAAATGTCTTTAAAATCAGCACAAATCAATAATACTGCTATTTGTTACTATTAACTTTTGCTTCTTAGTATAAGAATTCAAGAGAAAGTATAAGAGATGTGATATATGGTAGAATGGATCCAATATCATATCTGATAGCTGCTACTAAACCGCTTCGTTTATTTCTGACAGATGTGTCAGTTGTGTGCTCCATTAAGATCAAATTGATATTGAAGTTTGCAAAATTGGTTTCATTTTACAAACATACTCGTGCAACTCTTTTCCTGTCAAAAATTGATACATATTTTTAGTTCACCAATGTTGATAAAATTTGTGTTTTTTTTATTTTTTTTTTATTAAAATGCAGCCAATATTTACAAAAATCAATAATTATTGCAATTTCTTATTGTGGTTGAGTATTTCATTGATTCGTCATAAGTTTTGCCTGATTTGCAGGGTAAAGGTATAAATAAAAAGTTAGCAATTTTTATGGTTGAATTAATCTAACATGCAGTTTTTTACTAAATTGTAACTTTTATAATAACAGCGGGCATGGTTTATAGTATAATATTTTGTTGTTTAAAAATTGACTGCAGATTTTTGATTAATACATTTCTTATATATTGTTGAGAACCTGAAACTAACATTTAAAATAACGTATTGATATGTCAATTAATTGTGAGTATACGACGATAGATGAAATTCATATATATATATATATACTTGGTAGACCTGTTTAAGCGGTGGTAATTTTCATTTTCATAATATATGAAAATAGTTTTCGAATATCTTATTAAAATCATTTATTTATCTAGTTTTTTAAATTTGTATATACGGCAACTAAAGACAACAACTTTTAAGATCAACAGATTATCGCTGGAAATTGATTATACGATTCAAAATGACGTTCAAGTAATCATAGTCATGTACAACTGATACTACTTTTTGTAAACTTAAATACCAGACAAGTACAGTGAATTAACAGAGTCAAAAATAACAAAACGCTTAACTCTCATAGACATTTCTTTAATTTCTATTGTGGTCAAGCGTTTACTTGTTTATCAGTTGATTGTATCTATAAATTATTATTTTTCAATACTATTTTTTTCTGGCGTGTTTTAATTTTGAACTTTTAAAACAGTTGCCTGAGAGTTAATTTGTGTATGAAACTTTATCTATTTGTGAATACATTTTTATTAATTATTGGAAACCTTTTACCTCAATATGTATCTTACAAATTAATATTCAAAACAATAATATAGGATGACGGTGGTTCTTTCTTAATATGCTTCTAATGCAATAATATTGAAACCGGAATACAGAGTAAACGCGTATAATGAAAAAATACTTCACGAAGAAAAGTATGGCGGATACGCCTTATACGTTTTCTAAAAAAATATTCCCTCACTAATAATCCTACATTCCCAAATTTTTTTTTCAATGTTGTAGACGTAGAACAATATGTAAGTAATATTTACAAATAGTTTTGTAACGTCAACGTTCCCCGAAAATAACGCCATAAGTCTAAAGATGTCATTTCACTTTAGACCTGGAGAAACTGTTTTCAATCGATTTCGATTTTGACACTGATAAGATTGTATTATAACAGAGCATAATACTGGAAAAATATTTTTTTGCAGAATAAATACAAACATATCGACTGTATTAGATAAAAGTAGAAAAGTATATAAAAGAGATTAACCCTAGCAGAAAAAAAAATTACACGAGGCACAAAAAGCGTTTTGTAATGATTTTTATTCAAAGTCACATAAACACAAACTCGAAATGCACGATGACCAATAAAGTGGTGTTTTTTTTCCTGATTTGATAATTTAAAAAGTTATTAAAGAAAAATCGTTAAAATTGAAGGCTACTGCTTTTTTCCTTTCCACACAAACTTAGAAGGTCGTTCTTTTTTCAAAATCTAAAGCTGAGTTTCGATTAGAGTTCGGCATTTTAGGCTGTGTACACTGTGACTCAAATAAAAGCACTTTTAAAACAACTGATTGTTGAGCTCTTTTACCTAAACAGAGTTGATATGAATACGAAGTAAAAAAATATTATGTGAATTCTAGACTTGTCACGTTATTAGGAAATATTGACGTTTATTTGATATATAACTTAAAATCGTAAACCATTATTTGAGGTATATCCTAATTTGAAAAAATACCATGAATATCAAGGATCTTTTTTAACTTTTAAGAACTAAGATTGTGTGCTTTTAACGAAATATTAAATAACTATCACTTTCATGGTTTTTCTCAAATTTGTGACATCTTGTTATTAACTTACATTTTATATGTATATTTTATAAACATGGGGTTCTTGTGACAATTTGAATATACTTGTCATGTAAAATTAGTTTTCATTAGTTCTTCTAGTGATGTTTATAGGAACTAATATTAGGTATGTCTAATTCGTAACGTTGAGTGACACAATGGCGTAGCTACAACATAGCGAAGTCATGCAAAGCACGAGGATCCAGTCTGGGAGGTCCTAAAACACTGGACGCTTTATATTGCTAATGCGTATGGTCTCCTTATGAAATCTTTACATCAACACCCACTACGAAAGGAGATTTATTAGGCTTCTTTCGAGTTTTCCCACTTCCCCAGTTTTTGTATGAGGGCGCAAGTGTCGTATCTACGCCACTGGTGGACACGTACTATTTTATTGTTTTAAGTCATTTTAATCTTAAGAAAAAACTGCAAATAAATCTTTGGCAAATAATTTTTTTAACTGTTGTAGAAAATATACCTATTTGATAAAATATTACTACGGTACACTTCTCATTATCCTGTAGCTATTAGAGCATCGATTTGGTAGTAAATTATCCGGACCTCGTTAAAATTGAAAAACAAATTTTCGAAATGTATTTTATAATACGTCAAAATAATAAAAAAATACTTAGAATAATACGCATATTTTCTGTCACACTACGTTATGTTTTAACTTAATGTGCGAGTTTTTATCCGGATAATTTTTCTATCGTACCAGATTGTCGGGAGTTCTCTGTGTTTGAAAAATCGTCTCAATAATTTTGTGTATGTTTTTAAAAATTAAATTTAAAATGTTTTTTCGCAAGGGTTATTAATTTGATTTCAATATTTTTATACACATGACAATTTTACTTGCATTCATTTTAGATATTGACCCATTCCCGGCAGAAGTTCGTAAGCGTAAAAATTGCATTTCACCAGAGGAGGTTTTTATTTGAGGTTATTTTAAGAAATATATTTAAAATGAAACACGTGTGTATATTATTCTGTAACTTACGATACGGGTTGAAGAAAACTTGATACCGTGCGAACCATGCAGATATATATATATATATTTGAACGGATCCGCTTACGATGTTCTGTCGGTAACGGGTCGATATATAAATATTGCTAAATGTTATTGGCATACGAACATTTTAAATCCTTTTATATAATGTTACAAAGATGTTCATTTTCCTTCATGTAGAATTCGACTGGCACCGGTACCAACGGCGGAACACCGGCGCATCTTCACGGCCAAGCCCAGCCACAAGTCCCACCTGGGGGAACGGTCCCGTCACTTACTCCATCCGTGGTGTCATCAGGGTCTGTCGGCAAACCGGTACCTCCTCCTAGAGACCATCTGAGAATCGAGAGGGACGGCAGGCTAGTGAATAGGGCACCGGCTCCTCTGCCGCCTGCGAGACCTCAGCCCGCGGCGCCACCGACAAGAGACCAGCTGGACAGCATCAGAAAATTCCAAGTAATTAAAACATTCTTAGTATCTCTTTTTGGTGACGTCTTTCTTTTATTGATAGTTTTATATATCATTATTTTTTTATACGTTTTACGTTCACTAATTAATTGTAAATGTGGTTCCAAAAAGTATTTGGAAAAGATGATTTTCGGAAAGCCGAATCATCAGCGTTATTTTTTTTTCAAAATTACAATTAACACGGTCGATATTTTTTCGTATTATACTCACGCACAGCTAAGGCATTATTTTAAATTTTATATCCGCTTATTTTTGATTATGTATATATATATATGAAGCGGTTAATGCCAAAGTGGGCTATACCCTTTAAAACAGTTTGAAGAAGTTGATTGTTATTTGTCTTACAGATAGATTAGATATACCTGACATCTTTACTTTAAAATCAAATTTATTTTTTCATTATTTCCACGTAAAATAATTATTTTAGACAAAAATGTGGGATGGCCCACTCGGCATTAACCACCTTATATTATATATTAATTTTGTTACGTTCTACATTTTTTGTTCTCGTATAGATGTCTCTATAGCTAGTTGTTTGCCACGTACAGACAAGACGCAAACCAGTTTTCCCTAAGTAAATATTATGCATACATACACTTTGCAATGCATGTAAAGAGTTTTGTTTTTAATATTATATTAGTAGTTCTGTTATTTAGAAAAGACGTTTAACATTTTAAGTATGTATGTAATTCATTTCCCGGTGTGATTGAAAGTTTTTTTTTAAATTTTAAGCATTTATAATATTTTCTCAGGAAACATTTTTTTTTGTTTTATTTGAAGAAATTGTTTTTTTTTATTTTCAAATGCTCTGACGATTGTTATTGGTATTTCAAAGAAAGCTTTTAAAATATTATATTCAATCTGAACTTTATTTTGCCGTATATTTCTGCATTCGTCAGAGTTATCTGATTTAATTGACTCTTGTTGTTTTAGAAGAATATTTGTCGTATGTAAATGTTGTAATGACAAAAATAATTTTATTATTTCTAATTTATTATAATCGTTAAATTGGCTTCTCATAAAATACTTCACTTTAATGTTTAGTCCGAGCGCCTCATACAAGCGTGCAGTAAATTTGAAAATACATACGACGCATGATGAAACCGGTAAAGTTGTCATACAATTATCCGATAGGAGAAGTTCCTTTCCAGGCTAGAGAATATGTGATGTATAATATAATTTAATTGTGTCCTAGGAAATACTACTGAATCACAGTGGATACATGAAAATATTAAAAAAAGTTTGCTTATTTTAGTTTTCAAATCGTTTCCTCGTGATTGTCAAGTGCATTAAATAACTATTGGTATTGTATTAAACTGAAATGCATACAACATTAAAGGATATATGTTTAGATAAAACCGATTTCCTTAGGTCATCAGTACGCGCATGAAAAATGTATTCTAGCTACAAATATCAATCTTATATTATTTTATACTAGAAAACGTTAGTAAATGGGTACAAGTTAAATCATCCATCGCTACATTTTAATTTTTTTCTCCATTTTATATTACTATACTATCTTTATATTGTTTAGCATAGATGAGCGATCTTTCGGTTTAATATAACTGTCTTCATTAACTACATTTAACGGTAAAATTATACTAACTAGTTAATATAAAAGCGTTTGAATATTTTCCTCTTACTTATTACAATTTCGTTTATGATGAAAACAGTGAGTATTTCGAGTTGCCGACCACTTACATAGAATACGGTTAGCTTTAATAAATTCACAGTATATTTCTGTACCTGGAAGGCAAACTAGACTGTGTCAATTTTTGGCAAAATGAGATAACGACTCTTTCCAGTGATATACTCAATTATATAATCATACTAGAAAACAATATTACACAATGTTAGCAACACTAAAACAAATGTACAGTCATAGTGACACACTGCCATTCTTGACATAGAGTTTCTCTCCCGAGTACAAATTTTTAAAATCAATATCAAATGAACCTTTCATGTGTTTAAAATTGTTGTCATTCCACTCTTTCCCCACAGTCAAACGTTATAACGTTGCTTAAAGATTTGAGGGGATATCTTAGAATACGCACACTTTTTAAGAAATAATAGAATCATTTTTGTAAGCTCTTTAACCATGATGTATGAACATTTTTCTGATATTTTTCCTTCAATAATTCATGAAATGTCGTACAAACATCAGCATCCTTTTATTTGTTATGATTCTCTACAGTATGAATTTAAATTCATTTGTGTCCTTTTCAGTACTTTGCTAATTTTACATATTTCACATACTTTCTTAGCGGTAGTTTAAGAAAATATTGGCCATTTTTAACGCATTCCTTGATCCTCAAGTATATTTATTTACCCCTGACGTCTTTGAGCATTTATCTTTTAAATATTAGCATTTATATTTAACATTTTAGCGTCTTGTATGAAAATGTATCAAAGTTTCGCATCTATGTTTATTTCGAGTAAAATAAAACCCAATATAATTTGCAACGAATTTTAAAAGCATTATCTACAATAAAGAAACGAGGTCTTAATCGAATATTGAAGGACCCGCCACTGACCCCCAGTACTCACAATCGCGATTATGCGCAGTCGCCTGCCTGACCCTTCACGAATGCAATGTTTTTTATTTCCTACATTTTGCCGGTAGCGGAGTCGCACGGGACGGTATCATCATGCACGGTGTGCTTTCTTGATCGAATATTGTGCATATTTTCGCAAAGTCGAACAAATTTATTCCCTAAAAATGATACATCCAGTGTCTAGACATGAACCGTATTTAGAATACAGCTGCTTGCAAAATTTTGCGATTCTGAGTGTTTTTTGCGTTTATTGTCATATTTTTTCCAATTTTAGTATTTATCAAAAAATGCTGAATAACATTTATCTTTATTCATAACTAGCTGAAACCCGGCAT
>JAPMAE010009185.1:0-10751 GCA_036584705.1 Rhyacophila sp. 25_7 | reverse complement strand
ATTTATTTGAATCATGAAACTGTTATTTTTTTATTTTATTTTGTGTATTTTTAAATTTTCTTTGATTATTTGCTTGTTTTCATACATTTATTAATTTTAATGTTCTTGTTTTTATACATAAATATATTGTTTGACAATAAATTAAAAATATTCTGTTTGCTGATTCACCTCCAATCATATTCTTATATTTTTATATTTTTCATTTTAATATTATATTACTAATAAATAAATATATTTTTTCCTTATTTTCATTTCGCGGCTTTGTCGGCGCGGTTTTATTCTGCGCGGCTTTTTTCAATTAGCAATAATCGCACCTCGGATAAACCTCATTGGATACGAAATTTGCTGCCAAGCTATACGATCGTAGTAAGTGGTGAGACCTGACTGTGCTTGCGGGCATGGCCAGCAGACTGCTGAGCATCTCTTATGGGACTGTCCACTAATGATTTTACCTCGTAGAAAGCTATTCACCAGGATCCGTCCTCACACAGGTCTTATCAGGCATGCGGACTTGGTATCTACCTACACTAATTTCAAGTTTTTTCTTTTCCAAATTTGCAGCATTTTTTGGGAAGAAATTTCAGACAGAATCCCAAGTAATCTCATCGGATTCAGGCTTGGACGGTCAAAGTGAATAAGTATTCAACACACCGGGTGTACTGGGCACTTCATGCCACTAAGAAGTAGCTATGAGGCAATTAGATAGTCTGCAACTTTTATAAATTTCTTTCACAATTCGGTACATGGTGATACCATCCCATGCAGCTCTGCTATGGGAGTGGTACAGATAAAATTAGGCATTTAAATCAAAGATTCTTTCGTGCGGCGTCAGGAAGGCGGCCACGCATAATCGCGGCTGCAAATACTGGCGGGTAAGTGGTGGGTGAAAAAGTAAAAATTGTTAATTATGCGCTCAACCATTGTAGTTCATATGTTGCCTGCAAATATAAATAAAAAAACATTTGAATTGATATTTTTTGATCAGCTAAAAAAACTGAGCATATGAGACCCTAGTTAAATGAATATTTAATATATATATATATTAATACTTAGCTACTGGATAAAATTTACAGCTTATAGACTCACAATCGTACATTATATTCACTAAGCCATCGTGACTAAGAATGTCTAACTACGGAATCAAAATACAAGCTTACTATCGTCAGTATACTGGCAAAAGGCGTTAAGTTGAAAAATGATTATTTTGACCTAATAATGCAATTTGGTATATTTTTGCATCATAATGATCTTGTAAAACAAGCTTTGCCATATTCTGTAATATTAAAATGTCACTACCTATTAAGTTGATATTGAATATTTTATTACTGGAAAAACACATTAAACCAATTGATGATTACTTGGCTGATCAGATTAAGTATTTCTAGGTGTATTCAAAATTTTTGGAAAAAAAACGTTAAGAAGACTTATAGTTTTAGTTGCACTAACATACTCGTATTATCGGTAAATGTATGTAAGACTCATACTTTAAAAAATATTTTTCTCAAAAGAATCATATTTGACTTAACGCCTTCTGTCAGAATAACGACGATGTATAGTACACTCGTAATAATTTACATGAGAACATTGTGATTTAATAAAGCTAAAATTAAATCTTTTTGATTTTAAAACAAATGCATACATATAATGGGATATTTTCAATGAATGTCTATCGTAGTTGCACAATTTGTCGATACTTTCACACTTAGCAATAATATTAAGTTATGCGACCGTTGCCCTTTTTATTACGTAGATCGGGTCCTGAAAGGAGACACTGTATACCCCCGGGGTAAGTAATTTATACTCGTTACTGACCAGATTACAATGAATAATTGCAACAATCAATTAAACAAGACTCACAGACTGCTTCATACGAGCGTGTACATACGGGTACACTGAAAACCACACGAGATGTCATTATTTAAGCATATGTAACCAAAAGTGAAATTGTAAATTTTGCATGTTTTTTTCTGTCAGAATAATCACGGAACGAACACATATGAACGAACGGTTATTTTACCAACTTGATTGCACAAAAAAACGTTTGCATACTTTCAGTACTCCGACAAAAAGTATTAAACAATCACACTATAAAATTGAAATAATATAAAAAGGTTTTCGTACAGGAATTTCGTATTGTGAACATACTCATAAAGTTTGATTTATCAGTTACTTACTTAAATAGTTTAAAATAAATACAGTAAATCATAATGCATGTTAATTTTTTGGCCTGCATAGTAATTTTGTTATTTATTTTTGGTATTTAAAATGATTCATCTTAATTTAATATTTGGAACTCTCTATAAAAATGTAACTGATATATATATATATATAATATATTATACTTGTTTATATTTTTGTAGTATTATTGATTTATCCGTGGGCAAGGCCTTACGTGTGCTTTATCCGATTAAGTGCCAGAAGCGAGCTAACTCACATAATTAAGAACTCAGTTTGCTAAACAATTTTGTATATTTAGTATGATTTTAAATATGAAAATGCTGATATATGACTATAATATGATCATTAAAAAAAATTATGGCAAAGAAACATTCAATATACTTTTAAAATAAATAGTAAGGTTCTATTTTTTCTTAAAATTCACAGCTTACTGGGTAGAGACATTATGTCTAGAAAAGAAAAAAATAAGTTTGTACACACAATATGTATGTGTGCATGTTGAGAAGTACAGTCGAGCACAAAACGAATTGTAACCAATCATAATGGCTTATTTTTTCGAAATTTTTTTGTTGAAATAAAAAGTAAAATAATTCATTACGTATATATATTGACATGTTTTTATACTGAATCATAACAAGATAAATAAATATATGAATATTCTGATTTGCTGCTCTCATCTAAATCAATTGTGAATTCTGTATCTATGTCATAGTGTCGGTAGTATTTTTCTTCAATTTCTTTAACACGTCGACAAGTATTACACCAAATTTTTTAACCAATTTGATTTAATCATTCATTAATCATATTTATTATTCCTGTCACAAGTCTATCCTATGTTATGTAAAGCAATATAGTTTTTCGAAATTCCCCAGATATTTTCAATCGGGTTTAATTCAGGGTGGTAAGGAAGCAGACAAATTACTTGTATATCGTATTGCCGAAATTTTTCATCGACCTTATAAGAACTGAAATTTTCATTTAAAAAACCATATACGATTTGCAATAGTTTTACGAATCTAAAATAGTTATAAAGTACAGTTATCTAAAAATATATCATTGCATACAATAATACTAATTTAAACCAAGTTTCACATGGGGTCCTTAGACATTTTCTCTTCGGCAAAGTATTAGACATTTTATTTTTGTCATTGCTGTACTAACACAACATAGCGATAAAACACTTGCTAATAATAAGGACAAATTAAAACTGCATCTGTACAAGCTCACACGTACATAAAGCTGCGCGTACAGACAAATTAATAATACTATACTCATAAGTTTATTCAGCTTCGTCATTAAATTTAAGCGAATTTACGGTAAATGAATCATGTTAACTATCAGTAGCTTAGCGATTGTGGTGTTTCCAACATTCCGTCACATCCTGAAAGAACCGTTTTAAATCTTATAATAACTTACGAAAACACTACTCTTTATGTATAATAAATGGGTGCATCTACGTAAACAACACCTATCTTGGCATGGTCTGTTATTAGCAGTAGTTTCATTGGCTGATCAATTATAATTAAATGCGGCAATTTAGAGACAGTGATTTATATTGACATCGCTTACCGCTTACGCCAGCACTTTCCAACTTGTTTTTAGTATGAGCTATTTCAGATAAAAAATGTATTTTGTAAAGTAATTTTTAAGTAATCTTGCGACAACGTTTATAACAAAAAATTAATATTATGTTTGATTGCATACTTGAATAGTACTGTGTATACTTTATTATAAGATAATATCATTTTTATAAGCCACATAATATACAGGAAAGGATTATTTAAACGTATAATATGACATAATTTTTGCTGATACCCGCTACGAAACAGGGCATATATATCTTACAATGGGAGTATTGCTTTGACAGTTTTTTTACGAGTAATAATTGTCAGTTATTAAGCTCAACTAATTTGATAGATATCTTGGTTTTAGATGCACAGAAAAAACCTGCGCATTTTTCAGGTACGGGAATTGAGCCTCTGACTTTCGGTTTGTAAGTCGGATGTATTATTCAATCACCTACAAGAGTATCGATACATATATATATATATATATATATAAACTATAGCTACTAGGAATAAAAAACCCTGTAACCGGTGTTTGTAACTTTGAGAATCCTTCAATTTAATCGCCGTGCTAGAGATGCGGCTTAAAATTTAAGTATTAATTGCACCTTACGAATAATAAAATAATAAATGTATGAAAGAAGCATACGTCCATACAGAGTGGTGTGAAATTGTATGATTTGTTACACTTACAGAATGGTTATTTATGGGATAAGAAAGTTATTCGGATTATTTTACAATAGCAATATGATTTATTCATATACTATTTAGAAATATTGTAATAATGCGTAGAATGTGAATTTTGGATTATAATTTGTATACCAAATTATGCAACACAATAGTGATGTATTGATTTAAAACTAAATTATTTTTTAAAGATAAATTATGTCAGTTTTTATCTCTTATCAGGTATATTTTATAATAGTCAAGTATTTTATAAGAAAATACAAATAATATATATTAACATACTTGAGATGTCACACCATTATCACGTATGATGTCATATTTAGATAAATATATTTTAAATATTAGAATACTAAGTACGAAGTATTCATGAAAATATGTGTAATAACTGTGTTATTATTTCAATATAATGACTTTTCACCAATGATTGACAGCAGAGACAATTAATCATTGAATACTCTTATGTTGTCTTCGTGAATTAAATGTAATTATAGAATTTAGAACTGATTAGAATTTAATAACAACAACTGTTAAAACAATAGAAAAAGATTTAAGTTAATATTATTATCGATTCAATTTAGGTATTTTTTTAAAAATCGGACAAATAATTTTGTAAATGATTTATAGAGTGACATAACCCACTTAAAAAAAGATTATTTTAATGGAAAGTGTTTAATATAAGCAGCTTTATTTTACTTTTACTTTAAATTTTCATATATTATAATGAATATGAAAAAATAATTACAGTATATTTAAAATATTGCCTTTTAGATCGATTTATATAGAGCTTCAATACAGTAAAATAATATTTATATAATTTCCCCTAAAGCCATGATATTATTTTTCTTATGTTCATAGATATAATTATGGTAATGAATAATACGTAATCAAATAATTTGTACTTATAATGAACTATTTTAATGAATATATTAATAATTATTTATTGCACTTATAATCTATAATCTACGAATTTTATACAAATGGTAAAGGAGAAATCTGCAATATAACAATAATGATTGTTAAAAGCCTACAACTGCGACCGGTGTTATAATAATTCATAATAAGTTCCGCCGTGAGAGGTCCGCGCAATTTGACAAGTGGATATGGTTCTTTGTTAAGAGAGTTTCCATATTAATACTTTATGACGAACGTTTAAATTTATTTGATAATATAAAATATCATTTGCTTAAAATGGCATTGTTCCCATTTGAAGAATTACTAACGTCAAATTTATTATGATAATTTATTGACGTCCAGGTTTTTGTTCACATCTTCTCGATACATTATTTTCGAAAATTTAATGTAATATATATATTTATAAATTTATGCAGTTACACAATTAAAAAGTCAGTTTATTAAACATAATATATTCTTATAATACAAAACGTACTTGTTTTGTTAATGAATCAGTGTTTTTTCCCAATTTAACTTAAATAAAACAAATTTTCTTCATAACATGTACTTAAGCATTTTCTCCGATATCAATTCTAAGATAGAGCATATATGAGTTCTACAATGTGAAGATTTTTGGCGCAATTTTTTTTACCAGTAATCGTTATTATTTATTAGCTAGACCATTATGGCTTTATATCATAACTACAATTTTTTTTTTTAATTTTACAAACAACCAGACATTATGTCCATTGAGCTACGGTAGAAGACAATATTCATGATCAACATTTATCATAAATATGACACTATAAATCTTTACATTTATAAAAAAATAGATGTAAAAATGGTACGTCTATAGGTATACGAGTATATAAACGTATATATTTTTACTTGAAATAAGCATAAATATTTAAAGAAATATAAATATAGTGAAATGTAATGAGAATGAAACTATTGCGTAATTAGCAAGTAAACATAATATAGGTCGCGTCGATATTTTTTTTTCTAACCATATGTTTGGTTATTTTTCAATTTTTATTTATTAAGTTTTTAGATGTTTTCCAGAAAGAAAATAGATGCAAGCCCACAAACTTTAAAGTGCACTTTAAGTGGAAAAGTCGTATTGATATAATATATTTTTATTAATTAAAAGAATAAAAAAATCTATACATATATATTAAATGATTTTTACGACACAGAAAACGAAGTAATTTAATCCGGATAAAAAAGCAACACCAATTCAAGAGAAATTAGAAATTTTAAAGAAATGCGTTAATACTTTGCACAGATTGAATGTAAGGCGAATAATTGAAAAATACTGCATACATTTAATCTAACAATACACAATAGGCGCATTAATGAAAAGACTAGACGACTTGCGTTATATCACATATAAGCATGATTAGGCAGATTTTGTACACTTTCAACGAGCTAACAATTCCGACACCAGGGCGCGAAACCTTGGCCAGCCGAATAATTAACCCGTTACCCGCGTAACAATCTTTGTGCGTAAAAAAATAAACAATTTGATTGAGACATCAACCGATGGTGGTTAGATTAATCTATACCGTCGTTTGACGGCTAGTATTTCAATTTAAAAGTCCTCTCTTCAATTTAAAGTTTGTAAATTGATCGAGTCAATGACCAACAAAAATACAATGTTACCTTCCTGATAATGTTGTTATTACACGTTGATATTATCAGCATTGTTATACAGGGTTGCTACAGTGCTTGCCAAATATGTGAATAATGTAATGATTTTTTTTTTAAATATTGTAAATTGATATAAAGAAGTAATTCTAAAGATTTGTTAGATTTATTCGGAAATTACTTATGTTAAGGTTTTTTTCAATAAAATCATATTAAAAGTGGTTTGAAATCAAGTTAAGTTCAAACGAATCACTTTATTTTATACTAATTAAAATAAACCTTTTATTTTTTGGAAGTTATAATTTATTTTTAATGAAAATGTAGTGATTAAGTAATCAAGTGAAGTTCAAATCCTATAGCTGGTAAGAGATAATATTTGTATACATACTTGAAGAGACTACATAGACCTGCTTGAGGTTATATAATAATTTATATAAAATATCTATGAAGCCTCGCCATATGATAAGTTAGTTCCGTTTATGTGGTCTGATTTTAAGAGTTTAATTAGGTGATACATATACATTTTTACGATTAATTGTCGATAGTAAGTTCACTCACAACATTGTTCATATAAAAACTAATGATTCAAAAAACTTTTATGATAATATTGAAAAAAAATCAAGATTGCAATTCGTAAATAGTCTCGACCGTTTCCAATAATATTATTAAACCTCAGCTTCAAAACTGCCATACACGAAAACTGAATTGTACTAATGCTTATGTATTGTATAAAATCGGATAAAATTATTAATTCGCATTTTATTTACTTTGAACATCAACGTTGTATTATCTTTCATTCACAGATTTTTAAGAAAACTACGAGTATATACGTAATCCTTATTATGCGCGGTCGTTTTCTATGAAAATGTTTTTCGCACTTGTGATTTTAGAACCCTTCATTGTGGAGCCACATGAGACGAAATCAGCATGTATATTTAGGCAAATACTAAAGTTAAAGAAGGAAAGGCTACTAGGCTTTGTTGTTCAATCTTCTATAGCATGCAATACTCAATGCATCCAGTGTACTAATCACGCAATCAACTAGGACCTAGTCATCCAAGCTCGAAGCCAACAAGTTAGTTTGGGAGTCTGTGTAAAATTGCTCCCCATGAAATGCAAAAAACTTTGAAAATACCGTAATATTATTTTTTTTTTTAATTTGACATTTGAAGAAAATTGGTCAAATATATTTTGACAACCCTACCATCGACAATCTTGTCAGTGGACTTTTCTTTGCATTGAAAAACGGGTGTAATTGTTTGTCAGACAATGAGAAAGATAATAAGCACAAGTCAGAAAAGGAGTGCGCGCAACAACAATACGGGAAAAATAAAAAGGTTTCCGGCCTCCGATTATAAAAAAATCATAGTGTGATTGAATTCAATAGAGTTTTAAATAAACGATGAATTGCTCAAACATTTTAATGCATAAGTAAAATGAACGATGATGATTCGCATGAAATATCTTTTATGTATTAAAAAATCACTATTCTATGCGACGTATCATTTTATAATGACTCAATAATTAACGAAACCTAATACTGTATAATCTATGAAGAAAATATGATAATTCACCAATTAATATTACTACTTAATTATTTAAACGCACATTTCATCTACGTAGGTATACAAATGTTATAAAGATATATAATTGTTTATCATTTTTATTATAACTTTAATTTATTGATAACAATAAAAAAATTATAGATTTAACACAGAATTATTAAAAAATATTAAACGTTACGACTACTTAAACTAATTGTTTATTTACATATTTTGTCTTTATTCTGATTAAAGCAACGGCTTGCTTTCTTTCTAAAGTAAACTAAAATATAAATCGCAATCGAAACAACACAGTTATTGAAGAGATTCATTTGTTATCAATAGAATATATCAATTATAAAATTATTTTAATTTTTATTTCATTGTATTAAACATTCATTATGGACGCATCATCTTCATCATCATCACTTATCCCCCAAAACAAAGGATTTACATATCGTTAGTATATTTGTTTTCGTAAAGTAGTGGCAAGTAATTATTAACTCAACCATTTGCATACTTTTCCTGCCGCGAATATGCATTTAAAAGTAAATATATTATAAATTATCTTAAATTATCTACTACTTATTAAGAGCGGAATTACTATAGACAAATGTATTTAAAAATAAATCTACAGATACATATTGTTGGAATATTTCGACTATTTCTTATTTTTACATACAACTAATGATATATTAAAAATAAAGAAAGAAATCGATCATGTATTTTTTAAATTTATTTTTCTAGAAATCAATATAAAGCCATGTTATTATTTCAATATAGAGGCTTTCCACTAAAAACTGAAAGAAAATAAAACATACGATTGTAGAATAATTCCTACGTATCTGAGTGTAATATATATATGATTCATAACATTTTCTAAATATCTTATATTTTTGTCTAATTTGATGTTGCTTATTTTATTTAAATAAACCTGGTAAAAATCTGGGAATTTATTTAGATATATGGCTTTTTATGTGAATGTTTAAAATGTATACTATTAAAACTAAGCATTTACTTAAAAAGTATGTTTTAATTTTGATTTTAACAATTGAAAACGTTTCTTGTTATTATTTTTAAGCGTTTTTCTTAATTAGTTCAAAATATAGCCAACAGGTGGTTATTTTATGAATATTTATACATAAGTCAAGTGATTGTGCTTAAAATCAATATATTCACCTCAACAGTTATAATTGAAATGAAATAACATTAAATACATATATATATATGCGTACCGATTTGAATTATAAACAATAAATTATGTTTTATAGTATAACTTTTAAATATAGAGAATGAAAATATTTATATAGTATTCGGAATCCATTACTTTTATAATGATTTAATACTGATTAATAATTCACACTATAAGTAGGCATTCGGCGATTTTAATCAATTGAGTAATTTGCTTATAAATGTGCTATAAGAATTATTATCAGGAAATTTACATATTTTTATTATAAAATTATAAATTTAAATTGTCTGTTTCAAAAAAGAAAACAACTTTAAAATATGACGTTTCGTTAAAACAATAGTTCAATAACAATTAAAAGACTACGTTTGAATATCAATTGAAATGTTTTGTTAATGAAACAATTTTGTATGTTTTATTTATTTTATAATGCTAATATGTTGATAATACTAAGGTTATATTTTATCTTTTGATTAAAATTATAATCATATATTTGGTATTTCATACATTAGTAGATATTTATATTTGTTGACCAAGCATTTTAATTACTATTAAATAATAAAGACAATACTTATGTAATTAGTCAGTGTAAACAACCAGAATTATGTTTTAATGTCATGTTAACACCGTTAGATAACTCATTTATTTTGATCATACTTTACATATCTATATATTATAGATATTTTTTGTTTACACAGCTATGTTGTCTTATATTGAAATCAGAAAAAAACTATTTTATTTCATACTTTTATATTACGACAAGTGCCAAGATTTGTATATGTGAACATTGATTAAATAGTATATAAAATATTTCTTGATACTTGGGACCAATTGAATAGACCAAGCGTCGCAATGTTATTTTGAATGCGGATCATTATTAAGAAGACGCTTCGGGTCAATGAGTATTTTCATTTTAAAACTGACCGTTACTAAATAAAAAAGACAAACTTTATTGAAAAAACTATTACAATATGTTTTTAAACCACTTTAAATTCAACATAAAAAGGTATTCAAAATAAGCATTAGTATTTTAAGATATTCAAAATACTGCAA
>JAPMAE010009178.1:0-10753 GCA_036584705.1 Rhyacophila sp. 25_7 | reverse complement strand
ATATATATATATATATATATCTATTATAAAAGCCGAATTAGTGCGATTTTTAAAACTGGATTTCATTTTTTAATTTCTCACAGTCAGGAATGAAAGATGATAATCCCAAACGTAAACAATCATCAAGTTTGCATTAGTAAGTTGATGGCAAATATCTCACTACATTTAGGAAGTTTTTAAAAACTTAAATATAAAGTAACTGATATGAACACAGATTTAACATTTTTTCAAGATATCTTCGAATATGTTTTTTCGACTAAAATTTGAGGGTCGCCTTGTATTTAAATGTCAAATAAACGAGTGGCATTGTTTACACATTACCGGGGCATTGCAATCGCTGACAGTGTTTTTGTATATTGTTTTTTGTTCTCTCTTACGTTTCACATTTTTTTGAATCTCCAAAAATATTATGAATATATTGAAACACGAGGATGTCAAAAAAGCCAAATCAATCAAGAAGGTTCACGAGCTATAATTCCAATTCAAAGTTTTAAACAAGTTTTTAAACAATTAATAACTGTGCGTCTGCCAGAGAATTTGGCATCACTGATAATAATTCGCCCTCGTAGGTGTGTGTATAGCGCCTCCGACTCACGACCCGATGGTCTAGGGTTCAAATCTCGTAGCTGGCAAAATTTGAACACGTTTTTCCACGTGCGTATGAAACCAGAAAATATACCAATCGAGTGAGCTAATAACCGACGATTATTATTCGTAAAACAATATCTGTCACAAAAGAATCATCACATTGTGAAGATCCATATGCGTCGTTTCGGATCGGATATGGTCGAAAGAAAACAATAGTCAGGCCAATATCGTAACAGCTTGAAATCCGGACTGAGAACTGCATACGTATTACATTTATTTTATATTAGAATGTAAAACAGTTTTTTCAACAAAATCAACAAATTATGTCTTTGAAGATGAGCCGTGAAAGTAATATCATAATAGCCTCAAGTATGTTGTACTTTCAAGTGTTTCCGAATATAAAAAATATGTTTAAGGTTCTTCAACTCAAGACATTTATGTTCGCTTGCATTGTAAACGAGTTCGAATCAACAATAATTGACATTCTATGTGACATGACTTTATATATTATTATTGATACCGCATAATTGTCAACAAACTTTTCCTATCAAATTATACGCCCAGTTTTATGTTAACCTTTTCAATGAACCGTATTTTATTACATCCTAGAAAAATAGTAAAAAAACATATTCAAAGTTCAAGTGAAAATGAAAATTTTAATCGATTCTTCACTTCTTATCAGTTGTATTGTATTTTAAGGATCAAATATTGTAATAAAAATAAAGATAATAAGATATTCATGTCGACAAATAATACTTATGAATAGTTATGAAATGACACTAAATTTGACATATATTATACCTACTTATTTCAATTAAAGAGATACAATAATCATTTCGAAAATAAGATACTTGCGATGTTATCTATCAGATAAGCATCACAGCCAGTGGCGTAGCTGCCTGATAGCGAACCCATGCAAAGCTTAATCTGTCTACTCTCAATATCTGATTTCAAGTAAAATTGCATTTCCTCCTAAAAGCGATATATGGCATACTTGTCCATGGCATGCAGAGTATCCCAAGTATATATCTACTAAAAATTCACAAAAATATATGTATTCTAATATTTCAAACAGCTCTCCAAATTAATAACCACTGTCCAACGACAGTTATAAAAATGAGTCATATGCTAATACCTCAAATTCTTGGCGCCTTGAGCCAACGAATTATGAATCATGTATTGGAATCGAAATGTTTTATTATGTTTAGAGTTTTATGTAAATATTAGTAGATGCAAACACATACGGATAATTTTTTCATCTAATTAAAAAAAACCATATAAGGGGGGTCCTTGCGTAAATTTTGCACGAGAGCCCAAAATGTATAGCTACGCCATTGATCACAGCTGGCTCTAAGAATATATGAATTTATTGGCCACACAAAAAATATTTTTACCTGATTTCATATTACGTAATCAGATCAAACGAACGTTAAAGTGTCTAAATGAAGCCTTTAGCGATCGCAGATTAGGATTTTTACATATCTATGACATATGCGCCCTGTAATTGTTACGTGTCCAGCAAATGAATCCGGATCGATCAGCAAACAAGATATTGAAGCCGGAAAAATGTTGGAAGACCCGAGAGACAATTATTATTGGCCAGCGAAATGAATGATACGTATACAAACAAATAAGAAATAACTGCAGAAAAAACGACGAGGGATTATTAAGACGACAAGATTTGTAGTAGGATGGTAAAATTCTTTGTTAGTACGGGCCGGGCCGCTGGAGGCTGAAATTACTGATATAGCGTACACAATATAATGATTATTACAAATGACACAAAACTGAGAGCAGTACTGATTGCGTTTATTAAATGTGAAATATATGGGTGAAACGTGACAATTTAAAGGGCTACGAATGGCTACTCAAGGGAATAGTATTAGTATTGAACTTTTTTTTTGATAGGATACACAATAAAAGTGTTTTAATGATTTTTAGTCAAAGCCACATTAACACAAATTTGAAGTGCACGACGACCAATAAATTGGTGTTTTATTTTCCTGATCTGATAAATAAAAAAGTTATTAAAAGAAAATAATTAAAATGGATGCCTAATGCTTTTTATTTTCCACACAAACTTAGTAGGTCGTTCTTTTTTCACAATCTAAAGCTGAATTTAGATAATACTCGTAATTTAGCATTTTTGGCTTAGTTCTTTTTGTCAGAAAATGTATTTAGTTGTGTACATTGTGATTTTCAAATAAAAGCACTTTTAAAAAACTGAGGGTTAATATTTAGCTCACCACTACTATGTAGTTTACTATATAGGATATAATTAGCAACTGTTATGTAATGTGTAAGTAAATAGTACTTGTTCCTCTTCACTACACTTATAAGAAATACCACGAAATAATATTAACTGATCCAGGCTTGAATAAACATTAAACCGACCTAAATTTATGTAAGGTACAATAAACCACATTTCATAATTATTAAACGCACGAGCACATTCATAAGTAATAATGATTTAATTTATAATTTGTTTTGTAATATTTGGAAACCTAACGAGTTAAACACATAATTCACACGCGTTTCATCAATTAATTTAATAATCATTTCAGATAATGATGTGTTTACATTACGCACGCTATAATTTAACAGAATTGCATTTAAATGTTCTTCGCGCTTAAACAGTATATGAGATAATTATACATATATGTATTTAATCTAGAGTAAAACGTGTATTCTGAATGCAATAGTAAATGAGAATAAATTTGTAATCTAGCTTAAGGTATGTTCTGTAATTTGTTCAAAAACATGGAAATTTATTCAGATAATAATTTTACCCGGAAGTCACAGAGTTGTTTTTTTTTTTTTTTTGTTAAACAATAGTTGATTTAGTATTCGGGTATCAATGGTTTAATTATATTCCTATTTATGTACGTAGATATTATATAATAATGGGTCAAGGCAATGACATGTTTTTTAAACGATAAAATAATTATGTGGTTCACGTATCCCAAAAATCATTAATAAATATTTATTAATATGTATGTTGAAATTTGGTATTTTGCGCATCGATACAGAGTTTCTTTAACAGTACCAATATTATTACAGTACAATCCCGGTAATTCGCATCCTATTAATCCGTATATCTTATTTATTCGTAACAAACGACCTTTCCCTTGGGAAACTCGCGGTAATTCGTATAGAACAATACATTTTGGTCACCTCTTCATTCGTAATGTGTTTTCCTTTGTAGGCTACCTAAACGTCTGATTATTCGTAATTCCCAGGTAAAGAATCCCGTTTATTCGTATAGAATGACGCACTCCTCGCTTCTTCGACACAACAACTTCTGTGAATTCGGTTTTTAAGATTTTTTATTGCTTCTAGTAGCCAATATGCATGGCTTTTTATTTTCATGTTTTTTAATCAATATCGTTTTCAATTTCGTTTTCTTATTTTTTGCGCCCGATTACTCGTAATATCGCTTTTTAAAATCTGTATAAATCGTATTTAACACAAGCCTTTTGGCTCTACGAATTATCAGAATACTGTATATTAGCCGTCTATCAAATTAAAATAATAACACAGTTTTTTATATTACATATATTTTCACGAAATATATTTTTAAAATCAAGACCAGTTTCGTTTATTACTATATTTTCAGCTGACATCACTTGATCATCAATCATGGCTCTCTATTAAGTATTGAAATATGGTTTAACCCTCAGTTTATTGAAAAGTGCTGGTATTCGAGAATCACTATGCACACAATAAATACATGTTCATTCAAAAGGAATTAAGCCAAAAATGTTGAATAATTATCGAAATTGAGCTTTAGATTTTGAAAAAAGAACGACCTACTAAGTTTGTATAGAAAGAAAAAAAGCATTAAGCCTCCATTTTAATGATTTTTCTTCAATAACATTTTTAATTATCAAATTAGGAAAATAAAACATGGAAATTTGTTTTGTGAGAGTTACTCCCTTTTACCTAAATACGGTCGATATATATATATTGCATTACATTTTAAAACTTCAAACGTCACAATTATTCATTTATATTTCTGTAAAATTTTGAAAATAAAGCTACCAGTATATCGGAATGGAAATATTCAGACAAATTCTTTATTGTTCTTGCTGTTCACAATAATATAATCATTGTCTATTTTAATTAGTTATTATGTTTGTAGTTTTAAGTAAATAACAGTAGGTACTAACACGTAAAGATAATTATTATATCTCGTTTTTTAAAAATCATGTTAAGAGAGCCCCCTTGCGTAAATTATGCATTGGGCCCAAAATATCTAGCTACGCCACTAAATTTACAATGGAGATAACAAAAAATTTGTAATGTCAATGCCGTAAACAGTTTTTGGCATTTGCCACAAATTTTTTGAAGTGGAAATGCACTCCGCAAATAATTAATGAAAAAAAAGACAAACATTTAACTTACTGTCAAAGTGGATCTATATTGTTCAGAACGTGTCTTATCACTCAATAAAAATAAAGAGAAGTAATATAAAATACATTTGATAAATTCATCCGAGCATCAAAATCTTATCCGATACATAAATATGAACCGAAAAAAACACATTCACGTGGTAAATAAACTTACAAATTCGTCACAGGAATAGTTTTTTATTCACAACAAAGGAAGATGAGAGAGATAGTGTTATTTTTTCGGCGGCTATTTATTTTCATCAAAATAACAAAAACGCAAAAAAATATATACTCGTGCGTTATAGTTTTTGGAATGAGAAAAATAATCACACAACGATCACGACGAGACCACTTCACTACCGTTACTATATAAATGAGCGAGAGTGAATGATTTGTATGCTTATAACTTTGTGACGCAATAATCATTGTTGACCCATATATTCTAAACCGTTGGTTAGCGAAACGCTGTTAAAAATAATAAGAAACTAACACAAAGCATATGTGTATTAAATAGTCACTTTCAATCAAACTAATTGCTAGATTATTATCGTCAGCTCAGTTGTTGGTGCAAAGGAAAAAAACAGAAATAACATACGCTAATTTATATACAAATAAAATGTAAAGTTATAATTATTGTTGACACACTTATTGACATTCTTCCGTATACTTAAATATTATTCGAGTAATAAAAGTATACTGTGAGAGTGATTGAGGGCTACGCTGTAGAAAATTGGTAACACACACCTGGGTAGAATTACATTTTATTAGTTTTTTGGCCTATTTATTAACCATTTTACACTTCCTCGTTCATATTTATTTTTTTAAAAATCCAAATGTGCCTAAAAAGTAATTTTCGTAATCTCCAATACACGTTTTCAGTTTATTTTTAAATATGTAAGAAACTTATAACTGCAATTATTATAGAACTGTCTCATTGCATTACACACCCCTCAACATATATTATATTCGTATAACTGTTTATACCAACAAACTATTCAAGCGATTATGTGCCAAAAGCGAACTATCTCGCACAACTTAAAACTTTAGTTTGCTAAAAAATAAATATTTGGATGATTTCAAATATAAAAATGCATAGATATGACAATAATATGACAATTAAAAACTAATTGATGACAAAGAATCATTCAGTATTTTTATTAAAAGAAATATTATAAGGTTCTATTTTTGATTAAAAATTCACAGCTTGCCGGGTTGTGACATTATGTCTGGCACAGAATAGGTTAAAGCATACGCGACTCACTAATCGTTTATATGCCACGATTATACACAATCTCAATTCATTTAAAATATTAAGGAATTATTTTGTACATATCAATAAACATTTGTTATGTATTCGAAGCTTCAAAGTTATCGACATGAAATATTTTCGAATAATATTTCTATATGAATAATTTCTATTTAATGTGTATTCTTATAATAAAACGAGAAAAGTTTCATAGTACCCAGCATTTTTCAATGCTTTTTCTCTTTCACTTATTATATAAAATATTGATTCTTGGTAAAGTTTGTTACGGTTTTTATTATTCTCCCTTTTTTAGCTATATTTTACAATTTACATATCGGAACGCAATCCACTTGTTACGAGATGCTTACAAGGTAGGAATAGAGATGGGATTACACACATTTGCGTTCGAAAGCATTCGGTCAACATCGTGATTGTTCGGGTCCACGCTGTCAGCTGCTGTATTATTGATAAACATATGAAAATTAACAAATTGAACTACTTATCGAAACACGAAGAATGCGAGATTCGGATCTCCGTTATTTTTGTCGCTGGGCTATAAAAAATATTTATTATGCAATATATAGCAGACAAAAAAATATGTTAAATCTCGCCTCTTTGCCAAATATTAATAATTTAAATCTATATATATACGGTAAGTAATTTATTTAGGTTATATGCAACGAAACTTCTTTATTCAGTCAATTAATTTAAATGAATCTTATAACATATTCCTCTTGCTCTGATACTGAAAGTGAAAGAGAAAAACATGAAATGATTTTCCATTAGGAGTCGTCCATAAACCGCGTAATGTTTTTTTCTTGCGTTTTATTACCTTTCCCCCTCCATGTAACACCATGCAGACATTAAGGTTGACGCCCCCTCCTACTTTTTAAAGGTTACGTAACTTTACACATTAAATAGGAAAGAAATTTAAAATTTTAAAAAATGTTGCATAACAATAAAAACTAACCCACCCTTCCCTTGTAATGCCAAGTAGATATTGGTGGTCACCCCTCCCTTACCCTCAAAAGCGTTAAGTGGTATATAAGTGACCGCTTAGACATGATAATTATATTATATGCTAATAATTCCATTAGATATAATAATTTGTGAAATATTAAACACAGCTTATAAGACGAACTTTTATTATCATTTTCATATTGAAGAATTCGCGGTACATCTTAAAATAAAAATGTGACTTCATGTCGGTCATCAAAAGTAGTGAAAAGCGTTAGTTGATATAAGTACGTTTTATTTCATCACATATAAGCGGCATCAAACTATCAAAAAGTTACATACATTCATGTCAACATCACTGTCATTGCGTTGGTGTGTCTTTGCAGTTAGAAAAAACTAAACCATATCTAAAAAATATTTGGACACTAAATATCAAACTATTTCAGATTTCAGTGATAAAGGAAACATATAAATAAAATACCCATACCTTAAATACTTGTATTTTTTTATTACATACTATCAAATTTGTTTTCTCTACATCTTTAAAAATAAAGACGCATTATGTAATCTAAGGGGTACGGTATATAAATGTTTTAAATATACATAGTTCATTGATAAATGGTATTGAAAATAAATGCGGCTCTCCTTCTCTCTTGTGACCCATCTCTATTAATTTGAATCTTAATTACAAAAGTATAAAACACATGCACTCATTAATGTCATAATTAAGTTCTGCTTCGTATGGACCCATATTTTGTATCCAAAACAGCTTATTAAGTTAAGGAAATGTGTGAGATAATACTCGTCCATAAATTGCATTCACTGACCATACTTACAAAATTGCATGTTACAACTTCTAGTGAAGTAAAATTCCGAGATATTCGTGTATATTAACACATCGTCTATAGGCGATATTATGGATGCTGATAGAATGTTATCAATTAATAATTTATTAAAATATTCGAATGCAGTGTGTGTTGATAACGATATTAATAATTTTTCAATATGTTTGTGCGTGGGAACATAAAAAACGGGTTCATTTGTAATCAAACATAATACACATTAAATCCCGTTATAGAAAATTTTAAGAGATTGTGAAAATACTTAAAAAAAAACTAAAATTTTATCATTTCGAATACAGGAAAAATTGTGCTCAATTACAAGGTAATCGCTTTCCATGTATTAAGATTATTTAAAAATATAAATTACAATATAATATATTAACAACTTAACAATAATACATTATACATTTGTGGAAATGTATATAAAAACCGTGTTATAATTTCAATATAATGGCTTTCGACCAAGGATTGACAGTAAAAAAAATAATTAAAATAATACGAGGGCCTAAAGTCAAACAACGCTATGTACAAAAGTGAAACTTTACAGTAGAGCCAAAAAAGGTTTTTTCTATTTTCTTGGAACTCATCAGAGATTTTTATTTAAAACCTAATAATGTTCAAATGTTATAATTTGTTGTTGTTTGATAATTTGATTTTTCTTGTGACAAGGACGCTAACAGCTTATACAGTCTTTTTATTTTACAGGAGGATGATAGATTTTTATGTGATTTCATAGTTATAGAAATGCGTATGAGGCAGTAGGCAATAAACATCGTAAATACATAATTTATGTAAATATAAGGAATCATTTCATTAATGTTCAATTATTCTTTTCCTAGATTACGATTACGAGGTTATACATGGAGTAATAGTCACATTTGGATCGTGACCTTGTTTATTTTTTTTTAATACTTTTTAATGTATTTACATAAAAACAATGATATTTACTATGAAAACAAAGCATACAAATATATTCTTCTTTCAGAAGCTATTTTGTGCTACTTGTCATTGACTAACTCATTGTGTGCATATTGAGTTTTTCAAGAAATTTTCTTTTACAACAAGCTGACACAGAGGAGCTTCAAATTAGAAAAAATAATAAAAAGATCGAAGTCTTCCGCATTTATTTCGGTGTTATTTAAATTTAGATAAAAAACGACGCTACGCGGTTGCTGTGGGTCACTGAATAGGCGACCTGTGGACTATATTAAATTTATGGTTAAATAAATTTACGACATACTTACGCAGAGTATAATTTATCTTTAATTATTTTTAGGTATTTTAATCAATATGTTTTATATAAATAATCGTATTATATCATTAACTGCGTAGGGTTGATTTGAAGACCATAAAAAACAAAATTTCTCAATATTTTCAATATTATATTATCATATCATATCTAAATTCTACGAAAAGTTTTACCATTATTAAAACATGACTATTTTTTTTTAATCTTTAAAGTACATGAAATTTTTCAATACATCAATATTATTTTATGTCTGTAGCATGTAAATATCTAAATATAAAATACGAATAAATTACATGTAATGGTGGTACATGGTATTGTAATATTATACCACTCTTCCCCTAAAAAAAGACCTAGAGCCTAGGGCTTATTTTCGCGGTAAGGCTTACATGTTTATGGGAAAAAACCTAAAAAGACAAAACTAAGTCTTATGTTTGCATGTAAATGCAAATAGTTATAGGAATCCGTGTTTTCAGTAATGATTTGTTTTATTTATTTTATAGTACAGTATGTAACATACGATTATATATAATAATAAATTATATCATAAAATAAAATGTAAATATTATATGTCAAAACGAAACATTATAAAAATCGGTACATTTATTCCATTACATTATTATTTCGTCCTCTTCTGTGTGTATTATAACTATATGCATAAATAATGTTAGGTAATAAGGTCTTTCTTTTTAAGCGTCTTTTGTCACATCCAAAGAGAACATATGATGTTCAGCCATATGTTGTGAATGCCTGAATCATACATCAATCTTCATAAAGCCAACTGGACTATGTCATCCTGGGAAGCCGTTGAATAACAACCACACGGTATATTTGACGGAGTTAAGAAGTATTTATTGCAAGAAGAGTCAGCGATAAGGATTCTCGTAGGCAACTTGTAATATAAACCTACACAAGTAATGTGCTTTAGCTAATACCAGATTAGGAAGTAAAATAAGACGATATCTACATTCTCGTTACAAGCTATCCTTTAGCAGTTTATGCATGATCTACCCATTTGCACGTGTTTCCTTTACCCCAAACCATGTATTTCTTAAGAACGCGCCTTACAACGCGATCCAAAAACATGACATTAGAGAACATCCCAAAGAACTCAACTGAGGGCGGGGCAACGCTTCGAGACATTCGAAGATCAATGAAGTACTGCGGGAACTTCCGTGCTTAATAGTGCCTATCCTGGCAATAAAAGTGGAATACTTCATCCAAGAGTATCACATAGACATTAGGTGGCGTAAGAAAATAACTAAACTGACTTCTTCAGTTCTTAAAGTGTTTTTGTCCTCAAGTTCCATCAGCTTGGTTTGAGGAGTGAAGACAACTGCTTATTTATTCTCTTCTCAGACACATAAAGGAACATAAGACTTCTCAGTTCTTAACCGGACACGGTGGTTTTGCCTTCAAGCTCCGTCGGCTTGGTTTGAGGGGTGGGGACAATTGCTTATGTGGCGAAACGCAGGATGCTAAT
>JAPMAE010009171.1:599-10757 GCA_036584705.1 Rhyacophila sp. 25_7 | reverse complement strand
AAAGTGCTTACTAATTATTAGTCGTGTTATAACTAGACCGACATACTTGTGTTTTATATTGTTAGCATATTCGCTCCTAAACGACACAGTGGATGTGAGATATTTTTCAATAAATAATATTTTATCAATTTTATCTACTGTGAATCCTCAGTGGAAAGACATTATTTTTAGCACAGTTTTATAGACGACATATGTATATAGAGGAAATATGTATAAAAACTCAGTTATTATTTTAATGCGTAGTAATAATTGTCAATTGCTGGCTCTCCCAATTGTGTATACAATGTTTTCATTATACTCATATAACAAATAAGTAGAAATAATGGGCATAAACTTACCACTTGCCATAGTCGTACATCCCTTATATAAAAATTTTAGAGCTAACTTAAAACTTTTTTCATTTCCGACCCCCCATTTCGGGTAAAATTTTGTAGTGACCCCTGGATAGACAGCAGACAGAGGGAAAGCCTTATATTTTTTATTGTCTAATAAATTTATATGAATTTGGTGACCCACGGTTTGCGTATCACTGGTGTAGACGATCGACACAATATTCAACAAATGGGTTTATCCATTATCAAAAACATAATTTCAATCTAAATGCAGTTACAACTTTAATATTGTTTTTATTTTCAGACGATCTACTCTTGAATGTGATGAACAATTATTAGGTAATATAATCATAAAAACTATTATGCAAAAAAAGATTGTTTTACAAAATACGATTTATATATTTTACGTTATTAATTAGTATGTGTTTTTTATATATTTATGCGGTACATTAAATGTTAATAAACTGTGATGTATTAAAATCATTCATGTATAAGTATTGGATATCCACTCCGCTATTATGACATCAGAAACATTGGTAAATTTTATATACACATATTTTAACAACAAAATTATTTAGGCGTAGAATAATATTTCTGTCATTATACTTTTGTGTTATCCGCTTTCTACAGTATTTTAAATATCTTACGAGTATATATGAATTTATTTTTAGAAATTAAATAGCGATGAAGTACACAGTTAAAAATGCGTTAACGGTACAATATTGTACGAAAATTACAAGTACATACTGGTGTCTATCTATTATATAAAAACTAAAACTGGGTCAAAAGTCTGAAAAGAAAAGAATCAGCTATGATTATATTAGGCTTCAGTATCGTAAAGTTTTCGTACTTCGTAGTTTTAATGCGACATTTAATCGATAATTTGATTACAGGTTGAGGGCTGAACTCCGGAGGCAAAAATATGTCGAGCTTTGATGGGCAAAATGTCGAGTCGAACAACTGTAACAAGTCTACTGTGAGGCCTCACACCGTCTATACACTCTGTTTAAAAATATTTTGCTTCGAATTATCTCTGAGATTGGCTAGTTACATTTGTCGTCCAGCACAACATCAATCGCCCACGTAACCGAGAATGAAAGCTAATTTTAAAGCGATATTTACGACCGCCGTACTGATCTGAAGTATGTACAAGTCACGACAATAAATCATCAGGAAAACTTGTCTAAGTTGAGATAAATGTATGAAACATTAATAAACTTTTCATTGTCACAAAATTGTTTTCCGATTTCGGATGAAAAGACAAGTTACCTCTTACTAACACTTCTCCGTCTTATTTAATTGACTGCGTAGAGCGCAAATCGCGACATGCATAATGAATACGAGATTATAACAGGGCGATAGTAAAAATGTGTCCTAATTAAAAACTGTAAACTATCTTTTCCACCGCAGCGTATAATACTGTATTTATAGCAACAATGTGTAAATTTCTTTAGCTAAATTAATTTAAAGCGTCAACTATGTAGAAAACGTATTTATCAGTAATGTGTACTTTAGACAACATAATGATGTATGTAGTACATACATATGCTTAATATGTAATAATATACATTTCGTTACAGGAAATATTGACAACGTAATTTTTGATTTACTTAACATCGTCAGTATACTAGCAAAAGGCCTTAAGTCAAAAAATGACCGTTTTGACCTATTAATGCAGTTTGGTAGATTTTCGCATAACTTAGCCATATTTTATGTACACTTTCTGTAATATTAAAATGTCATTACATATAAAGTCAATATTGAATATTTTATTACTGGAAAAGGACATTAAGCCCACTAAGGACTATTTGGCTGATCAGATTACGTGTTTCTAGGTATATTCTAATTCTGGAAAAAACATCAATAAGACTTACAGTTGTATTTGCCCTAACATATCGTTAAATGTGGATACAATCTTTAAAATAGTACAATAACTTTAAAAATACATTACTTCAAAATAGTATTTTTTTTAACTAGATGTCTTCTGCCAGTATACTGGCAATATATTAAATAACTTTAAAAGCCTTTTTTATTTAAAAACAAAATGGAGATATAAAAACAGTAAATAAGAAACAAATCGTAATTTAGTAAACCAAAAGATAATTAACTTGTAAAACATAAATAATATTTTTTTTAAAAACGGTTCGTGAAATTTTTAGATTACGATAATATATATCCTAAATTACGCGTGAATATCCAAACGGTCAATACGCAATACTTCCGTAGACGTTCCATAAGAGACCGCGTCCCGTGCCAACGTAAAGGCAAATCACGTAGCACAATCTACGATGTACTACGATCGGTTCTATGCCGCACGGCAGGCTGCCCGGCCAAGGCATGGCAAAACAAAAAGGCCAATAAATGCCTACGAGGGAGACGTCTCGCACAACACGGCTGACCTTCAAGCGAAGGAAGCAAGGACGCCAGATATGTTACCTACGCGGCGTCGGTTCGCCAAGAGCCATGAAAACTGCGACGGTCTCTTCCTCGTTGTAACGCAGTTTACGTTTTCATTTACATTTGGTCATACTGTACAGGAAATCTTGAACTAATAAAAGCAATTACGAAAAATGCAAAGTAATTTTAATAAAATAACAAAAAAATGGCAAAATACAACGGTAACTATTTTAATACGACGCAATATATGAAAGCGGGATGAAACGCTCATGTTTATTGTTAATTACCATTCCAATTAATTATGAGCGACTACTTTCGCTTTTGATAATTAATCTATACTATCGGTAATGGACATGGGTAATTTTCTGTTGAAAAAAGACCTCCCTTATTCCTTCGGGTCTGTTTGGTCCTTAATTTTCGCAAATATATTTTACGTACCTCTAGCAACATACCATTAAGTGTCAAGCGGAAAAAAATGATCAGTTAAATTGCTTAAACTATACTAAGAGAAGATATTGCCGCCATATCTCAGAGCTCGGTTGATAAAAAAGGAACGAGTTGTGTAATATTGCCGCATACTTTTATCCAAATATCAATTAAAATAGGAAAATAGATCAAGAAGTTTCGGGTAAAGCTTTTTCTAAAGCAAAATAAAAACAATATATCCAGTAAAAGTGAAGTTTTTTGCTGTTTTAGTACATAATTTAGAATATCGATATTACATATATTAATGTTTTCTTGTATCCGTTGTAAAAACTGATAAAAATCGGTAGAACTTTAGATAGGCGCTACAAATATCGAAGGTCATAATCCTATATTTATTGCAATGTGGTAATACAGTTTTTCACTTTCAAATTTAAAAAAAATCCCGTATGTTAAATAATATAATCTTTTTGCATATAATAGAAAATAAAAAACGATTTTACTGTTGTCATATCTTAACATAGATTAAAAAATAACTTTCATACAATATAGTAATACGATAATTCTCGAGTAATAAGATATGGCGCTTTTAAAACGGCATAATAAAAATAATTCATTAGTTTTATTAAAAATACTTAGTAAGGTTTCCGTACAATAAAAATAAACGAGCGCAAAGACAAATCAGGTGAAAGCTACGAGCGATACGTAAATAAACTTTTGTAGAGGACGCCTACGCGAAAACGTAGAATATAATAATACTTATCGCATGCAACTTTTAACAAACGTAGATGCCCACCCGGCTAACAAAGACCGTAGAGACCACGGAACGTAATTTATCAACGGAAATGCAATACAGACAATTGAATATCGTAAGTATCTGTGACAATGTTTGTTATTTATTTATTTCGTAATAGTTCACTCACCAATCAATACAGAGAATATTCCACTGGCACTATGCACGTTTCTTTCACTGGTAAATTGGATTTAGCAAAGTGGTACGATCGTGGAAGTTTGGATAGAAGCGACTGTCTCGCTTAAAGCCAAAGTCTGGTTTGATGTCGGCCGAGTGAAATGGGTGAGTGTGTTCCGAGCTATACTAACAGTTCGCCAATAAGCAAATTTAAATTAACTTCTGTTAAATATCTTCTACCAATATTTATTTCCTCTTTTAACCATATCCGCTCCGAAACGAAGCATATGGATCTTCACAGTGTAAAGATTATTTTTGATAGTTTTTTTTAAGAGTAATAATTGTCAATTATTAGCTCAATCGTTTCGGCTTCGTGTCCTGGCTACAATACAAATGAATAAACATTACTACCAATATACTCGCACGATTTCAATAACATATAAATTTAATAGAAAATGAATGGACATACTAAATTATTGGTATACGTATTTTACTTCTACGCGGCTTTTGTACCTTAGAAATAAAGTAATTATTTCGGGGTATAATGCCTATACACATACGTGATTTGCATATAGTCCATTGCATAAGTTTGAGTAAACATTGAGTAATTATTAACAAAATGAATAATACTTAATATTTTTTTTTCGATATCGTTACAACTCGGGAACATAAAACGTAGTACATAATTACAAAAACAGCCATTCAACAAAAACCATAATTATAGAAGAAGAAAAAACACATATGATTAAGTGGATAAAGTTAAATCAACACAAAATACTATATCTACTGGTTTTTGGGAGAATGTGTCAAGTAGTGTGGTCGATTCATCAAACGTCGCATCAGCAATCGGAGATTTTTATATCTCATTTGTAGGACATGTTCTTGTGTAAAAAACGCTTGGGTGATTTTGATCAAACATCCAACACCGTGAAATATACTTATGATAAGCACGTGCTTATTTCCCTGTTTGTGTTAATTGGCTGCTTTCTGCATATCTAGGCTCAACCGTTGAACCAAATTTAACTCTTACAATTTGACAGAAAACTTTCAATGACAACCAATCACATATTATAAATATTTACTATACATAAATTAGTGTTAATATTTTAGAGAAATTAGTTTAAATGTATAATAATATCGCCATCAATGCATATTTACTTATATTCTATTTGAATGAATCGACGCTTCCATGAGATAAGAAGTCTTTTCTGTTCCCACTCTTTTTTCTCGATAAATTGTAAAGCGATATTATTGAGTCAATTAATATTAATTAAATAACACTATGTATATGATAAAAAAAAAGTAGTTAATCTTAGTTGATGCATATAGCTTAGTTAATTATTTAGGTTTTATACATACATAATAGGGAAAATTGTCACGGAACCATATATCCAAGATTCGTAGTATATGTTTGTTGATTGTAGAGCGCATGCGCGGAAAAGGAGGCTTCTCGGCCGACCGTAGTAGAAGGCTCGCCGGGGAAGGAAAGCGTTTACAGCCCCACCCTCCTGAGATTAGGGTTTCTCTTTCTAGCGTACACTGTTTGGTTGCATATACAATGTCAGGGTCTCGCTCACTCGCACAATGACGTTACGGTGGAATTTTAAGTTTTTAGATATATTTTAAGCGATTTTTAAATGTTCATTTTGAAATACCGAAATAATTTTTACATCATTTAAATATATGTGTGTGTGTTTTTTTTTTGCTAGTGCATGTAATTTTGATGAAGACATTTAAAAATGCATGCATTTTTATATCCGGCAATATTATAATTTATTATTTTTAATAACAATAAAGGAACTATTTTGTTAATATATATACAAGTACTCACAGCAATTATGAACATTATATGATAGGACAGTGATCCAGTGACCGAACGGTTAGTAAGAGAACTTGATAAACTATGAACGCGGTTGAAGACATTCATGAACATATCTTATTTATAAACATCTTCTTAAGATTTTGGAATACAAAATTCATCGATATTAAATCAATTTGAAAAATCATAAAAGGAACAACGTCATATAAATTCGTATTTTAATGAGAAACGCCATAATTTGTTTATCACTAAAAAAGGATTTTGCATAGTGGCGAACTTTCAAACAAAAATATATTATAATAAAACTGAATACGAGTATGTGTACCTTATTAGTACGTGAAATTTTGAAGTTAAGAACTTACTTAGAAAATATGTATCAAGATTTATTATTCTTCTAACTAATTTTATGCAATGTCAATCTTTGGTAAAAGGCCATTCTATTGAAATAATCTAAAATATATAATATAAACTCAGTCAGATGAAAACTGTGTAACAGACAAAAGCGGTCTTGAAATCATAAATATAAATTTGTGAAAATAAGTATAAAAACTGTGTTATTATTTGAATACGCGTTATTATTACTTTAATAAGTTCTATTACGCTTTAATCTTCTACAAACTTCTTAAATTAATCACGAATAATACACTTTTTTGGACTGGTAAGTGGATGAAATAGGTAATGAATAAATCAACTAATCAAGTAAAATTAAGAAATATCCAGCAAACAACTAGATCAAACAAATAAAAAGCAATAAAGCAAAATAATTTGAAAAATATACTCTAATTAAAACCATAAAATATCTTGGCTTTTCACGATAAATTTTACTCTAAACATTTTACAGTGAAATAGATTGGTAATGCAGTTAAAAGGTTGTGAGCGACTGCTATACATTATTTTATTCATAAATAGTAATTAATAACACAAATGAGAAAATCAAACGATATGTGTTTATCACCATATTAACTTTAAAATAAATACGATTGTGAAAATGTGAGAGCAAAAAAGTCGAATAAGGCGCAATTCATAATCAATGAAATAACAAGAGCGGACGGCGGAATTGCGAAAGGGACGAAAACCAATGTGTAAATGGGGGGAAAGAAGCAAAGTAATGTCCTACGCAATATTTTGCACCATACACCGAATGCTTCGAAAAGCGAAAGCGAATTTTTCTGTCCAATCTCGAGCGACACATAACCCTGACACTAATAAATAAACACAACCTTCTTACGGTCTACGACATAGAAGATAAAGGACAATGAATCTGTGGGGTGTTATTTCTTAGTTTGCTGATATGTACTTTACTTAGTTTTTACGATACATAACAAAATTCACGTATATTACGGGTATATTGAATATATTGATAATACCTTTCAATTAATACAATTGATTAGAAGTGCTATATATTTGCCTGCTGTCGAATCAGACAATTACAAAGCTAATGCATGTTGAAATAAAGCAATCCCGTTACTCAGATGATATCGTGTTTTATAAAAAAAACTCTATCGGGTTTTCTTTTAAAAAATCTACTAATATGAAGGGAAATCTATATATGTATTTAAATATAAACATTATTTGCAACCACGAAAATCAGTACGCTGTTATTATTGTTGGTCAAATATTCTGTTATTTTTTTAGCTATCAGCCATTGAACGGTTGCATGACAAACTAAGTCCTGAAAAAAGCTCATTCCATATAAAGTTAATAGAAAAACAGAAAACGTGTTTTTGGATGTAGGCAGTCAAAATCAGTTATATACGTAGTTATATGGTTGCTAATGAAACAATATTTAATGGTATATATAAAAAAAATGATGGTAAAAAAAAGTAAATGTGTGAAAAATGTAGGCGTGTGTACGGTTTTAATAGTTTGGAAAGCATACGGTTAAATATCTTAATTTGATACATTAATAAGTTAAATTTGAATGTTTTATTGTCAATAAGGTGAATGATATTATTTTCTCTACCCTCGGCGTTTAAAAAAAATATTAACTGAATATTTTGTCAACGTAAAATGTGGGGTTATCACAATATGAATAAGCAAACCATTATATAACACCAACAATATGATAAGGAGTTTATAGTACAATATCCAGGGCTGTAAAGTCGGAGTCGGAATCGGTAAAAATCCACCGACTCCGACTACTTTTTTTTATTTTCTTCAATAAATAACATTACGGCATGTGTCATATGTCAACGAATATACGACTATAAAATTCAGAATTCTGGGACTACATTATGTTGGACAGTTTCCCGGAAGCAGCGTTATTTATATCTTGCTTACGCGTCCAATGCTTCTTTTTTAATGTTACGTCTTCACTCATCGTTTAGCAGTTGCGTTTACGTGTTTCATAATGAAATGATATTATATGACTTCTGTGACTAATATTATAGACGTAGCAAATTATAAAATAAAAATCGAAGTCGTAAAATTTTGAATAGACTCTAGAGCCCTGACAATATTATAAATTAGATGGATGATTATAAACGTGAATTTGACAGTGAATCACATTTTGAGAATCAATGCGAGAAGCTGCCTCATTTTTCTATGGAACTACTCGAAGTGTCAGCGTAGAGGTGTTTGTTTTTAAAATATGTAAACAAAGGAATAGGTGTCCTTGGGAAAGAAAGCTCGTCCACCTAGTAATCTTGGAGAAAGGTTTCAATAAGACAGTATATTGATTTTCAATGTTTACAAGTACTTTAGGGACTTCAGAAAAATACCTTTTATTGCTTTGTCGCTAATTTATTCACAATAAAAACATCAAATCATCCGAAAGAAAAAAATACTCGGTAAAATTATTACACTCATTGAAACATTCTTTTTGATGTTCCATTATCTAATCTGTGTACATATACGAGTATATATTCTTAGTTCGTTTTAACAATTAATTTAATTGTTTTCTAATATTTCATGCAAATATTCTGTACCTGGGAGGGGAAACTGCACTATGTAAAAAATGGAATTTTTTCATTAAGGCTGTTCAAAATAGTTTTGGTGCTGCTACCCTCAGACAATACAACACAGTGTAATTCCTTTCGTTATATTATTTTCTAGTAGAGTTACAACATAATTCAGTAGATCACGGGAAAGAGCATCGCAAGATATACTACACTATGTCTATATCTCATTTTGCCAAAAATTTACATACTGGAGTATACCACCTAGGTATAATATCGACCGTGTTTTAGGTAAAAGGGAGTAATCCTTACAGAACAAATTTTACATGAGGCACAATAAAGGATTTTTAGCCAAAGTTATTAACACAAACTTGAAGTGCATGATAACCAATAAATTGGTGTTTCATTTTCCTGATCTGATAATAAAGCAAGTTATTAAAGAAAAATCATGAAAATTGACGTTTAATGCTTTTTTCTTTTCCATACAATCTTAGTAGATCGTCCTTTTTTTAAAACCTAAAACTGAATTTCGATCATAATTCGGCATTTTTGGCATACTTTCTTTTGAGAGGAAGCGTATTTACTTGTGTGCATTATGATTTTCAAATAAAGCCACTTTTCAAAACACTGAGGGTTACGCCTTTTTACCTAAGCGGGGTCAATATAATATAATTATAAAGATCGAATGGTTATGAATGAAAATGTTTTAAATCAAAATTTACATAATCCCTAAATAGTAAAAATCGTTTCACAGCATCCAAAAAAGTTAGTTACGACCGATAACTGAATTTTACCAATTGACGTGTTTGAGATAATTCATTGCTTTCATACTAATAATTGCAAATTGTAGATTTTTGAGATAAGTGTAATTTTTAATTGAAGGAATTTGAAGGAATCTTCAATTATATTTTGACAGAAAAATATTCTTCCCTTCCTAATCCAAAAATCATTATTTATACTATGCTATTAGTGAATGAACGATATTAAACCAAGATTATCAAGAAGGTCAACAGATAATTAAGAAGTAGTTTTTAACGACGACTGTTTTTTATAAAAAAACTTTTCAGCGATAATTTCATTGATAATCATGGATAAACTGGCGAATTTCATTACTTCACATAGTCATAGTTTACGGATCGTTAATGAATGAATTCACAATATTCAAGGGCAAACAGAAATGTGATTTCAATTAATGAAAAAACAGCGTGACTTACAGTGTCTAGTTTGAGTAATACTCCAATATTAATGAAACGTCGAGTTGCCAAAGATGCGTATTAAAATGAAAAAGAAATTCCAAAGAAAACTCGAGGGAAGTTTTTATCACGTGAACGTTCCTAAAATAATGCACGTCAAGCAGAGCGATTATTTCATGGCAGACGC
>JAPMAE010009167.1:0-10760 GCA_036584705.1 Rhyacophila sp. 25_7 | reverse complement strand
AGATGTTGATCTTTTAATATTCTCCTTGTTCATAGTAGTGTGAATTTTGTAAAATGCTCATATGGGTCTTTTCAAGTACAACCTTCCTTAACTTATCATATAATAATCATTTATAGAAAAACGGTGCGCAATGAAGTTGTTATTACTCTTGCTTTGTTTCAGAAAAGGTCGGTTTAGATTGAATAATTATTTTTTCTGCTAAATAATTAACACATTACACGCCATCTCTGGTCGAAAGTTGAAAGGTGCTATGCTTTATTCTGTGTGGTATATGTTAAATGGTAACGGAATGGGCTCATTCTGCTTGTTTCTACTGTCGACATACACAGTTCATTTCCAGTCTGCTGCCATGTACTAACCAAATCATTAATGCGGTGTTGTTGTATGGAAGACTAGTGATTTTGTTGTTCTGTTTTTAATTAGTAACAAAGAATCACTAATCTGCCTACAAAGGCCCGATCATCTTCATCGATGCAGGACGCGTGCCCCCGGCTGCCTCGCCCAATGACAAGCTTAACAACTGCTTGAGATCACGTGATTTTTTTTTAATTGTCTGTTGTAACACCATCTCTTATTAATGATGCCTATTGTGTGTGAAAACTGATCATTTTTCAACTGTGGTAACTTTTATCGAGATGATAAATTTTTAACAAAAATCGTTGATTTCCTGTGGCTGTTTTTTAAATTTACTTCTGTTCTGTGGCCTAAAATTCATTTTTACACATGAATGGTATCTCCGTGAAGCTTTTTAATTGTAATATTGTAAAAGCAGTCATCTAACCTCAGAATTGAATATCGTCGTGTATTGAACTCTATGATAGATGAGCAGGAATAAAATACTCAAAAATATCAAACAACCTTAAAGCGAACCGTCCATACAAATGCAAAGGTGAAACCGCAGTGAAAGCATGAAACGTAGGCTTATGATATTGTCGTACAGAGCGCTGCGTCAACAGTATCTTCACTCGGTGTGTTTATAATGTACATTTTAAAAGCATCCAACCGCGTGATGCACAAAATAAATCTACGCTGTAATTAAATGATAAAAATTCTTCTCGAGTATCTCATCTATGGATCTCTCTGCCAGTTTTATATGACTTTCATTTTAGTTTTTCAATTTCATAGTTTATTTTTTCTCACAATATCTGCTTCAATTTGGAGCACATGTAATCTTTACGATGAGAAGGTTGCTTTTTTACGAATAACTAATTATTAGCTTATATATCATCTGCACTGGCAGAAGGTGATAAGTCGAAAAATGATCGTTTTTACCTAATAATGCAGTTTGGTACATTTTCGCACACTCTATCTTCTGATAAAACAAACGTTGCCATATTCCTTGTACTTTTTTTGTAAAATTAAAATGTCACTAACATAAGCCGACATTGAATATTTTTATTTCCGGCAAAATCCATCAGACCGACGAAGAATTGTTTGACAGATCAAATTGAATGTTTCCAGGCATATTCTAATTCTGAAAAAAACATCAAAACTTACGGTCCCAGTTTCCCTAATATATTATCGTTAAATGTATGTACTCATAAGAGACTTGAACTTAAAAATTTATTTTCTCAAACAGTTTTTTTGCTTATTATCTTTTGTCAGCATCCTGATGATATGTGGATTAAATATTTTAAGTAAAAAAATATGGACATAGCTTGATGAGCAGTGTGTTCGTAACACTATCACGTAGAGGTTTATTACACTTTGATACATCACAGTGGCCTCACAAATATTGAATATTTGATTATGTATGAGGAATAAACATTGTCCTGAAAACATCAAAAATAAATGATAGATTTTCTTCATTCCGGCTCGAGGAAAGCACATTTTGTAGTTGCTCCGTTGTGAAAACTTTTTTTTTTGAAACCGAATTGGTAGAGGGATATTTGTTTCCGTATGGAAATTAATTTACTGTAATTCAAATGATGTTATCCCTTTCGAAAGCAATCAGCAAAAATTTATGTTTTCCGCTTGGGTGCACGTGTTAACTTGTTATCTAAAGTAGTTTGTTTACACGAATTTTCGCAGTAGACGTCTAGCGTGCTTTTCGTTAGAATGGATAAACTTGAATATCGTGCGGTCATAAAATTCTTCCTTTTGGATGGATTAACCTCTAAGGAAATCCATCCGAAGTTGACAAAAGTTTACGGGGAAGTTCTCAGCCTGACAATGAAAGACCGCGATTTTCAGTTCAAAAATGATTTTATTTTTCTACATAATCTCCCTTCACTTCAACGCACTTGGTCCAGCGCTTCTGAACTTTTAAAGTGAAAAATTTCTCCAAAAAAGTCGCTAGATTCCCATTTTCTATCATCGATTCGTTACCGTTTTCTTGACGCTCGAGGTTCATTATTCTCCATTTCAGAATCTAAATCATTCATGTCTCCGTCTCCACTTTCATTCAAATAATTTGAGATTTCTTCGTCTGTCAATCTTTGTTCCGTTTTTATAGTCACAAAAAATCTTCTTTTGTAACTGAATTATTCGGGTAACTACCACTTTTGAGAATATTCAACAAAACTACTTAAAACTATCTCCGTATCACTTAAATATAATCTAAAAAGTAGTGAAATAGAACAACACACACCAGTTTTTATAATATTTTTTAAATAAAATCGGCATGTTCGAAAACAACGGTTATGCACAACGATATTTGGCGTATTGCAATTTTTATGTATTGTATACGTTGATACGCAATCGATAAAATATATTAGTTTTGTTTCTTTGGCATATTACTATGTTAAAATATCAACAGATGACTATATGAAAGAAAAAATATTGAAATAACATAATACATTATCGATAAATAGGCCTTGACGCACCTGCGCGGCAGTACTCTTTCCGGATCACCAGTTTGGTGACGCACAACGGATTAATTTTGTAGAATTCTATAAAATATTTGCCATTTCTTGAACAGTTCTATTTTTTGTTTCAACTGTATGGATATATTACATCTCCAATTCTGTATATTCAATAATTATTTCTACATTTAATTAATTAATTCGTTTTCTTCTTTCAGTGTCCACGAAAACAACAGCAACGGGTCCGGAAGAAACAATAACTTTTGAAGTGCGTCGCTGCGCTGAAAAACAAGCAGTTCCCGTATCCTACTAGGCTGTTTTTCATCCCGCTGCGATCGGCATTTCAAAAAAAAAAAAAAAACACCTAATGGAAACATTGCGACAGTTTAATATAATTTTTTTTTTTTAATACACTTTCACTGTAATTTTGTCACTCAGGATTTGAAAACATTGAATATTTTTGATAATGTTTGAATTCTTTGTTGTTACAATAGGTGTGATAGTTACATATACAGTTTTGTTGTTTCCACTCTTTGAAAATGTTTTTTTTTTTAATCATAATTATGGCATTTAAGTGTGTGTAACACCGTCTATATACCCTTTGTAGTTTTGTAAATAAGTTTAGGCTAATTATTGTTAACGTGTCAACGAGGATGACCAACAGAAACCGGACGCTTGTTTGCAAATAATGTAGACAATCATACATACATAACACTCGGATATCATACAACGAAAGTTATCAAAAAATTGCTAGAATCTTGTCGTATTTCTCGGCACAATCTATTTTTTTTTTTTTTTTTTTACAGTACAGTAAATTCTTCATTTACGCAAATTATTTTAATGCGGAGATTCATTAGTTAAAATTCGTCATTAATTTATTATACATCAGATGTCACCACGCACACGTTTATCACTTTGGGTCAATCGGCAGGAGACTAAAGCTCAAATGGCACCGTAAGACTCCACACTAGAGGAAAGAAAACGATCGAAATAGATTTTCCATGTCATCAATGTCAACAGAAGAGTGAATTTCTGTGATTTAGAATAAATACAAAACATGTTATCATTGTTTTCACAGGAGTAAAATCTTTCATAATACAGAAATGGCGCATATTTTTAACACGGCTTTCATTGTTCTATTCGCGCTGCTATGTTTTCATTGACCCGCCGAAACTAAGTGATTATTGTTTATCATAAATTACGTTGGTTATCCTTTTTAGTTCTTTAGTTGTATTTTTAAATATATTCAGCAGTTCTCACTGACATTCCGCAAGGACTTCTAGTGAATTAAAAGTTTTTACCGAAACTTGTTACTGGGGGCATTATATCTATGTCAAATTTAGATTAAAGTGTTTATTTTATAAATTTTAAAGGGGTAGTTTAATAAAATGGTATAAGTTGTTTATTTTGGGTATCGATTTTTACAAATTGTCACGGTTTTTGTCGTACACTTTTTTTAAAAAAATATTTTTAGTGGCAACACAGCAAGCAACAAGTCATTAATTATTATGGTGTTTTAATAAACTGAATGGCTTGTAAAATACATCCGTATTTGTTTATTTCAGTGAAGCAGTCGACTGCTTCTAGTTCATTTTAGACATATAAAGTACAAATATGAAACGACAAAAAACTCATTTTATTAACAATATAATTCATATGAAGTCTTAAATGTATATCTACCAAAAATTATCATTGTAATAGTGACTAACAAAACGTACGAGTGGGCGTCGATACAATAATTCAAACATAGCTTTAAGATACCGATATTTCTTCTACTTCAAAGGTTTCCGATGCCTATTTTTTCATACATGTAATAAATTTTTAATAATCGTCTGTAATTTCTCGTTTCCCCTGTTGTTCTAAAATTTATGCAGAAGACATAAAAAAAAAAATGTGTAAACAGCGCAGATTATCAATTGAATAAAAACACTATAAGGAAATTTCTTGTATTATTTTTATTTAACAATTCTGCATATTTATTTATTGTACAATAATTAATAATTTTATAATCTATGCGTGCATATCGTTCGATAAACAGTAATATGTCGTAAAGTACCTATTTAGTCAGCATCATGTTTTTATTGATTCGAGTCACATAGTTAATTAGGAGTTTTTGTATAAAAACGTATTATAAGTGACAAACATATTTCCCAACACAGAAGAAACCGTTTATAATTTCATCACACAGCACATTCTATACAGTTTTTTGTGCCGCCTCTTGTAAAATTTGTAATCTGTGGGTTGCAACATTTTACTGTTTGTCGAACGATATATACCCATTAACATCAGTTTCATTCATCATATAAATACATAAATATTACATTTTTTTTTTACAATTAACACGTCTTCAAATAAAATTATCAAACATACAATTTATTTCCAAGGCCTTAATATCACAAGTTTACATTTCGCACACACGTTTAAATAAATCTATAAACGTTACGAGCGCTAAATAGTTCCACCGTGGTTCAGTTTCTTATAGAAACGAGTACTCATTTTATGTTATCAATAAGGTCGCCCATACACCATGTAACGTTTTTTTCTTTTGGTTCTTTACCTTCCTCTCCGTGTAACACTGTGTAGACATTCAACTTGACCCCCTTCCTCTGGAAGGTTACGTAATTTTCCACATTCAATAGGAATGAAGTTTACAATCAACTATCCACTTTTTGAGAGAGAAAAAAAGTGTTACCTAATAATAAAAATGAATTCACACTTCCTTGTAACGAAAGTCAAGAATCGAGCAATAAAATTTTCATATATATTGTTTATGCATCGAATAAACATTCAACAATAGTATTGCATATATTGAATGAAATTCGAAATTTAAATCTAGATTAATGACAAAACTTACACCAAATTGTGCAAACTTAATTTAAAAACTCTTTCCTGAAGAGATTAAGAGCGTTACGTGGTTTATGGACAACCCTAAAATGAAATTGATTAATCAAACTCAAGTATACAACGGTAAAAATACCATAAGTAGAAATAGCAAGCATGCATCTTTTATTTGTTAACACGATTTACATTATGGAAACCCTGTTCATGAGAGATTTGGAAAGGAAACAAAAGCCCACAAGAGTATGGGCAATCTTAATTTCAGTCAATTTATACTGGAAATTGTTTCCAATATAAATGTCTCAGTAATTTACCAGTGCCAGATATGACGTTTATTTCACACATGTGAGTTTCAAATATTTATATCCACGACCCATCTTTTATGTAAAATGCATCGATTCAGTCGCCCTCAGGTGAGTGAACAGCACACATCCGACTCACGAGCCAAGGGTTGCTAAGTCAAATCGTGTAGCTGGCAAAAATTGCGCACGTACTAGGAGATGGACCAAATTGGTTGAGTTAACACAACTGACAAATTATTACTTTCTACTAAGTTGTGGAGATGTAGATGCTTACTTCAGACTGGACATTGTTAAAAAAAAGGCATTCATTCCTGCAACGATGTATAACAAAGCAGATTATAATAGATTCGTTGGTTGTAGAAAGTTTTTTTTATATCAAGGTGTCACTTTATTCCGTGAAATATTTGCTATCACTTCTCTAGCTTCAATACTTCTCATGCAGGTCTGGTGTGGACGTGTTTGCGTAGCACTTAGATAAAGATATGAATGAGTGCAACTTATTATATATAATGATACTAAAAATTCATCCAAATTAACTATAATCTGTGTTTCCCCCTGCGGGTATATAGCCATGTTGCCACATCGAGATTACAGTGCAACCGTAGATAATATACTTAAGAGTTTTGGCAAACGATGTATTAATAAAATGAACTTTACAGTTCTACGTGTTCCACAATAAATGGAGATACAATGTTTCGTTTAGATGAAATGAAAATGACAATTTACTATATAAGAAATAGTTTATTGCTTCATGTTATTACCTTTCCTTTTACCTAATGAAGATATGGTATGGGAAATGAATCAATATAATATGTGGACTTCCAGAGCCGAGGACGTATATAATTATAAAGCCGAGTATAATTATATTAAAAGAACATGCATGCTTGGCATTTCCTGATAAGCCCGCGACAATTTAGTGTTTATTTATCAAATGGCACTTATAAAATAGTGTTGGGAGTATAAAATATAAACCATTTGCAATTATTGTCATTTTTCATCGTCACAAAAAGGCACAAGAGATAGATTTAACATAAATGACATTAAAAGACGGATGCCTAGATGTTTAGTTTCGGCGAGTACATAGGATGAATAGAAAGAAAATAACAAAGATATCTCACGGCAAAAAAATTATTAATGTGCTCACATGCACGCATTTAGTTCAAAATGTATTGTTATCAAAATGCGTATACACGCATCGATGTGTTATTCTTCACAATCATACTATTTATTGAATAATATAACAATACTTAAGAGCCAACTGTATAAAAAAAAATGAGAAACCAGTAAAAAGTGATAACATCAAAAATCAGAAAATGCAGATTTTTTGAAAAAATTTAAAACTGGGACTGCAAATATTATAAATGAATAGTGAAGAAAACATGAATTCCGGGCGTGTAAAATCGAGATTCCACTAATTAAATTAATACAAATAGTGCCTATAAAGATTGAGTAACTTTACATAAATTGCTTTTTAATTGAAAATAAATTAACAGAGAATTAGTGACGCGTTTACTATCTATGATGTACAAATACTATTTAAAACCGAAAGAAATAAATTAATTAATACAGGTCAAGTCCCATTATAGGAAACTCTGGGATCATAAAAACATTTTGTCAAAGAGAAATTTCGTTATATTAAAAACAATTCAAGACCGCGAGAGTTTTAAAATCTGTTACAACATTGTCAACTGATAGAAAAATGTTGAAAATGAGCTGTTATTTTTTTTTTTTCAATAATATTTTTAGAAAAGTGTAATGCAAAATAATAAATACTTAAATGTTGTAAAAGACGGAACCAATTTTAAACAGTTTCATATATATTTGTAAAAACCGTGTTATTATTTCAATACATTAACTTTCTGCAAACAATTGAAAGAAAATTAAATGAATTACATTTGTTATATTGAATAAATGAGAATATGTAGATAAGCACGAAAATCGGCCTCCCATATTATAGGAGCATTAACCTGTTCAGGGAACCGACGCACATGTGTCCACTCAAAATTCGCTTTGAAGAAGTATAGACGTGTCTATGTCAAACAGCGGACAGTGAAATACTTGTACGTGTTATTCATGCATCAAACACACGTTATACAATAGTGTTACATACATTTAATAAAATTTAAAACTAAATTAATGAAAAAAAAAATCCAGCCAATTGTGTAACCGTAATTAAAAACTCATTCTAAAGAAGTTAAAACATAAACTATATAAAAAAAAACACTGGACATACTGATCGGTTACTAAAATAATTTATTTTATTTCCTCTCAATCCTCGGTGGAAAAGTATTACATTGAAATGATAAAACGGTTTTATTGTGTGAGTATACTTATTTCCACAAAAGAAATATTGTTTGGAAAAAAAACTGTGTACGATTGATTATTTTGATTATATTGAAATGTTTAAAAGTGTCAAAATGAGGTTTTCATACAATTTTATGAACACTTCGTCTTTTCAATTTCGTCGAAATGGGATTTAACTTGTATATAGCAATAGTTTTGTTTCACATAGAAATGTAAAACAATATTGCTAATGTTTTCTAAGAACTCTTCATCATAAATATTAAAAAAAAAAATGATAATGCCAAACAATATATAAAACTTACATTACTGACTAAAAGATAAAAAAATATACTCAAGAGATTAAATACGATCACCGCACTCGAAAACTTACTCTATACAATATTCAAGACAGATTATAATTTATACAGTTGACGGATATTCCATAAATATCCAAATTTATGTATATAAATGCAAAAATAGATATAAAAGACATCAATTTGACGAAAATAATTAAAACAACTTTTAACAACCGTGATTAAAAATATCAAAAAGTTATTTATGCATAATTATAAGAATAATTCAATCAACATATAACTATGTGAGCTATGTAATACAGAAATATTCTATAGAAGGTTAATAGTATTGCAAGGATGACTCGCTTCACTGAATTTAAAAAAATTATCTACAAACATTACTTTGTAGGCTCGAAAAATTCTCAAATAACAGAATGAAATCAAGTTTGCAACATACAAAATTTAGTTTTGTATCGGAACATAAAATAGTTCCCTGCATTTCGCCTCATGTTATATTTGGGAACAAGCGTTTGAGATAATTAATTATTCACATTCAATGAGACCGATCAAAAATAAAATCAATAAATATAACTCTTACTCCCAATAGTGACTCTTTGTATAATATAGTCATAAGGCAACACCGCACTGGATATTTTAGTATTTAATTCAACGGGAATACTAACTACTTCATGCTACAGACGGGAGAAGAAAGTCTTCATCAAAAATCTTCAAGAAAACAACCGTTCATTTAGTATGAATACAGCGCAAGTTTTTTTTTTGATAATAAAATAATTTTACTTCATCAGATTCTTTTGAATATAGACCAATTCATAGTAGTAATCGAGATTAATCTACAGGTACATAAGATAAATCACCAGATTCTTTTATGCACCTCACAGTCAAGGAGATTATCTTGACAGTTTTTTAATAGTTGTTAACTATTAACCCTATAGATCAAAATGTATATGAAAAAAATACACAAATTTGTATTATATTGATTCAATATTTTGACTAATTTAAAATCAAATACATTATTTAATCACTTCTGCAAATTTCGAAGAATTTGAAAATTTCTAAATGCAAAATGTATTGAAAAATGTGAAAGATCAATAATTTCTTTTTTGATTTCAACTTTTTGGCAAGTAAGGACGAAATAGTTAGTCTAGTGAACATAATACGAACTACACAAAGCGTCCATATACTGTTTATATAATTGTAAAAATTAGCAATATCTTTATGATGGAAGATTGAAAAGAGGAAAATTGCTATTATACAAGAATGAGAGAAAACTCTTAATCTTTTCTGTGCTAGACACAATGTCACAACCCGAAAAGCTGTGAATTTTTAAGCAAAAATATAACCTTAATATATCTTTTGAAAGTATATTGAATGTTTCGTTGTCACGACTTTGTTTTTAATGACGGTATAATAGACATATCTCTGCGTTTACATATTTAAAACCATCCAAAATACTCAAATTTGTCTTGAAAACTACGTTTTAAGTTGTGCGAGTTAACTCGCTTCTGGCACTTAATCGGTTAAGAAAAAGATTAACACTGTATTGGCAGGCAGTTACGGAATCAGACTACCCGAGATGCAGGCTTATTTTAGTAGAGTTGAGTAGTACGCTAGACCTTTACGAAAATTACCACGGTTTCTAATCTATGTCACATATTTTAGAGATTTTTTGTGTGGTAAGTCAAAAATCGTTTAGTCACTGGATGGTTGTCAACTTCATACTCAAAATCTGCATTAGATGTCACTTTTGCGCAAATAATTTGACAAACTATCATCAAACACTTCTCACATATTATCATAAATATAATACATATTTAAAACGTGTTACCCAAATCAAAAAGACATGTAAACCGATCTGATTGCGATTTCTGACAAAAAAATAATAACCTAGATATAATGATAACTATAAAACATGTATTAATTCAATTATGTGTGATGAGTCAATATTTTATCTATAGAGATAATGATTTTTTTTAGGTATTAACCCCTCCAGGGTGAGTTTTTAAATTACCGTGAAAGTTTATCATTAATCTAGATTTAAATTACGAATTTTATTAAATGTATGCAATACTATTGTTGAATATTTATTTGATGCATAAAGAATATATATGAACATTCTATTGATTGATGCTTGACGTATATATTACGTCTATATTTCTTTAAAGCGAATTTTGAGCGGACGTATGGGCACGTCAATACTCCTGGACAGGTTAAAACGCAGT
>JAPMAE010009165.1:0-10760 GCA_036584705.1 Rhyacophila sp. 25_7 | reverse complement strand
CATGTAAGACCTTACACTATAAAATGATAGTTGTTAATCATCAGCTCAACCATTTCGAGTTCGTCTTGGGAGTTCTCCATAAAATAGATTACGTTTTTTCTTACGTTTTTTTACCCTCCCCTCCTCCATGTAATACCATGTAAACATTTTGCTTAACCCCTTCTCTCTTCTCAAAAGTACGTCATTTTCCACATTAAATAAGAATAAAATTTACGAGGTTTCAATTTAAAAAAGTGTTACTTAACGATAAAAATTAATTCACCCTCTTGCTTGTAACGCCATCTACACCCCTCCCTCCTCCTTAAGAACGTTAAATAGTTTATGGATGACCCTTAACTATATTTTTTTACATAATAATGTATGATTTTAAAGTCACTCTCTCGTCGATGTTCTGGGAAAAAGAGTTATTCCAAATACGCTACATATTTTCGCATTTTTTTCTCTAGAATTAGTTTATAAATGATATTCGAGTTCAAGTGTACTAAAAATTTACACTAAGTTCATTATATTCGTATAAATGCATGTTGACATCCAGTGTCTAGAAATTTAGTGAAAAAATGTTTTGAAAACAAATAAATTGATACTGCGTACATAGATGAAAGGATTATTACATTATATTATTTCATTTAGAATTTAATACCACAATATATACATATAGAAAAATTAGTTGCTGGACTCTAGTTGGAAATATATTATTAAAAACGATTTACAAGCTTCCACGCTATACATCTATTGAATAACGATTGTCAAACATAAAGGATTGGAATATAACGTTTAAATAATGATATAATGAAAATGAATATTTATGAAAGTTCAACATTTTTTTCTGTCGTTATGTTAGTGTGTTTTTTTTTTCAAAAATGTCGTTAAACATGCAAAACAAAAAAAAACAGAATAAATAAAGATGAGATTATTTTGATAGAACAAACAAACTTGTACTTTCCATCCGAGGTGCTCTTTGTGAAAGAATACACAATTTAAATTTTATGAATTTCTTGTACTCCGGCACGCTTATGTGCTCGCAGAACTGCGTCCGTAAAATTTATCATCATAATATCATCTACAAAGGCGGATCCACAATCCTACTGGATTCCATAGAGAGTACCTTTTTAATTACGTTTGCTTACCTGAGACAATCAACTGCGAATGAAGAGTATATTAAATGATTTGACTTTGATTTACTGAGCATTTTGATTTGTGAGTCTTTCCTTTACCAAAGGAAATTAACTTCTACTCTGGAAACAATCTCAGGACAAGTAAATTAGATAATATTTGGACATATTCCTCCACCTCTGATTTACTGTAGTGCTTTTTGCGGTTTCGGTTACGCAAAAAGAGAGAAGTAATAATTGAATTTGTTTTTACGTATTTTTTATCGCAAAAAAAGTTAACGTCCCATTTCTAATTCATAAACTACAAAGAAAAATACTTCATAATGACATATAAAATTTAGTTTTTAAATAATTTCATTAATTAATCACCTTAAGTAGTTTTGTGGACGGCTTAATTTCAGCTCGCGTAAGTGGTAAAAATTCTTGTATATTTAAAACTAGTAGAAACTACTTGAAGTAATAATTGACGGTTGTTACTCGTAAAATCTTTTAAATCAGTCTTCACACGATTAATGTCTATATATTCTATAGTCAACTGAATTTGGCTAAAGAATAAAAATGTTTATATTATAATATCTTAATACTAGGTTAAGCTACGTCGCCCTCGTGGGTGAGCGGATAGTGATGACTCACAAGCCCATTTCCTCATTTCGCGTAGTAATCATATATACGCGTAAAATACTGTAAAAATTCAAATCATATTGTTGATAAATCATAGCAGATATAGTTGAATGAAGAAAAATATTTAAAAAAAATAATCGTTTTCTCCTAAGGGGTCATTCATAAACTCCCTAACGTTCATTCTCACGGTTTTTTATGTTATTTCAAAATGTTACATTACTTTTCACATTAAATATCAATGAAATTTACGAGATTTTAAATAAAAAAATGTTACGTAACAATAAAAATTAACCCAACCCCCCTCTTTGTAACGCTACATAGATGTTGGTGGTCACCCCTTCCTCTTCATCGAGAGCGTTACGTGATTTATGGATGACTTCTAAGTGAAATATAATCTGAGAATTTACTAAAAAGATTATATTTGTTACGTCTTTTATTTTAAATTGAAATAAAAAGTTTTCTTCAAACGTACTCATCATTTCTCGTAAGTTATTATTTATTTTTTATTTTAAGATGAAATGTGGATACTATTAAATTTCTTCGATTCATTGCTTGTAATTTTATTATAGATGATTTGAAACACGTGCCAGTTTTTAAACTCGGACTTTTTTTCAATTTTATGAAACGTTTTCATTTCAATCATATCTGTAGAGAGATTTATCTTTATCATTTAATACAAATGTAATAAAAGTCTCTCTGTAATGATTTAGTATTACGACTTATGCCATTTGACAAATTATTCTGTATGCAAGTTTGGAACAGCGCCGCAAATTGTCTTTATGAAAACGATGTGTTATTCAAAATCGCATAAAATAATCATTTTAAAACATTATTATAATACTTCATCATAAATTGTCAAAAATACCAAACACTTTTTAAATACGTTTTTTTATCACAATATAATTTATAGATGAATCACTATGTATGATATTTGTATTAGCAGTAGAAGGTTGTTAATATAAACATTCAATATAAAGCGTACATAAGTAAGAAATTTCTATAAAAAAAAAAAATAATAATGGGTGTGTGCTAATGACCACACGATAGAACTGAAAACTTCTGATTTTCCAATTTAATAAATATATATATATAAATAAATAATTACATTTATGTTATATAATGGATTAGTTCGGATTGGTTCGGTGAATCAGAAACAAGGTGATATTATTATTGTTTTATAAAATTATTTATTCTTATTTCTATACTTATAAAGTAATATTAGTTACAAAATATATAATCATATTCGTGAATTAATTATATAGTCTAGTTTTGCTCTGATTGGAGTTCTTCATTGCTATTATATCGTAAGAATGAAATAATAGATTTATGGAAGCTGAAATACTCGTATGTTATAAATAATTTAGATTAAAATTTATTTAATCAGAATTTTGGAACGATGCACTCATTGTCAGACAGTGAACGTGGCTGGTGACGATTGGAGCTGAGTATACACGATTCAGTGCGTCACCGACCCGAGGGCGCTTGATGTCGAGTGGAGCCGAGTAAACCCGATTCAGCGTCACCGACTCGAACGTGACGGTTCACTTTTGTTCACTGATCAGAAAGAACGCAAAACGCGCCTAAAGAAGTTTTCACTTCAAAACCATAAAAAGTATAAAAAAATTCCAAACTACGTCGATTACAATACAAAAGAGAGAATATTTATTTTAAAATTTAATGATTATATTAAATTCATTTAATTATATTTCTATTTACAATATTTTAAAAGATGAAGTTTCTTTGAACTATTTTTACATACTTTCCTCGTAAATTTGTTTTTAAATAGAAAGAGTTATTCAATATTCCTACATTTTTAGATACCAGATTAATATTTTCCTGTCATTTGGCTAGTGTATAACACATACGCCTAGCAAGCAGAGATCACGGGTGTGAAGCCCGTGCTGGTTGCAAAAATTTTCAAATGTTTATTCGTTTCTATTGTAGCCAGAAAACAAACCTGAAACAGTTGATCTAATATTAATAATTGACAATTATTACTGGTAAAAACACTGTCAAAACAATCTTCACATAGTGGAGATCCATATGCTTCGTTTCGAAGAAAGAAAAGAAGATTGATATCTTGGTTTTAAGTAATGTAACATACAGTAGATTTTATATCTTATTTGTTTCGTTATTTTTGTTCATATGTTGTTTAATATTGAATCTACACTCGAACATTTGTTTGAAAAATAAACTAATTACAAATGCCTTTATATAGAGTTTTAAGCAATACGGCACCGCACTAATCGAGAAATGCGTATATCCAGAAATTATTAATTTAAAAGACGATATCAAAATTGTAGTATTTTTTTATAATAATATAAACTATCAATGATTTCAATGTCATACAATACACCCATTCGAGAATATAAAGAAACAATACGGGAGTTAAGCATACTAGCACGGATCATAAGCGGCACAAACTAACCTCTGATTCGCTGAAGCGGAAACTTCCGTAATACCGTGTGCAACGATAAATTTCCAATATAAATTTTCCATGAATTCTTGTCAAATGTCATTCATTGTTCCAGACGTTAAGAGTACTGATTGTTGTTTCGGACAAAAGCTCGCGTAGTTGTCAAAAGTAAGAACGTTTTATGTATACTTCTTAAACTGTACATATACATATCGTATAATATATACTGGAAAATGTAAGTACATACGAGTATAGACAGTTAATAAAAAAAATTGTCACTAAAATGATATTGTTGTGGTTTATTCACATATTGGATATGAACAATTAAAACTGTGTGGCTATTTTTTTTTAAATTTTACCGTGATTGAGCAATATATTTTCTTTATACTGTATATTACATTATTTTTTGGTAAAAAAAAATAATTATTATGCTTGCCTTAATTTAAATTGAAAATGTCTGGAACTCTCAACTGTAATCGGTTAAAAGTAAATACCGGCTTTTTAATGCTTGTATATTGACGATGCTGCTGTATATTAACAAATCATGACCCCTTACTACTACTTAGTATTTTGAAAACAACTGATCTGTGATTGAGATGCAAAGAGTTTTTTGGCGATGGTTCAATATTCCACGCAACAAACTTATTTCTAATGTGAACAAATGATTTGAGTATTCGTGATTTCTTTCTTTGGAGATATCCCAAAAAAAGGATGCTTAAACGTCGCTCTCAGAGCTTGCCTGAGTTAAGAAAGTGGATTATTAAAGAATTTATCGCCATACCTCGAGGTATATAAGAATGTGAACGAGGTTTACAAAGTTTCAAATATCGTCACTACCAGTGTGTTATGCCAATGGCTGTTATCTTGAAAATATTATTTTAAAACTTAACAATTATAAATGATACAAGTTTGTACTGTTATGTTTAAAAATAAAAATATTTTTTCTTTATAAGCTCTCATTACTTTTTTATCTCTCCTCAAAACTTCTCAGTCGGTTCTACCGCACTTGCATATACGCCAGTTAAAATACGAAGCATATCTTAAGAAGAAGAAGAAAAAAGTGTTAACCTAGATATTAGTAGAAATCTATCATATACGAATACTTTTATTGTTTTTCTATGCCGTTTTTGCCATTAATTTTAGGAATTGACCCCTAGAAGATAGTAAATAAACTTTTCAAATAACTTTTTTATAATTTTAACTAAATTATATAATAGTCGTACTACATAGTTTAGTTATCAATATTAATTACATAAACTTAATATTTAGATGACTTAAAAAAATATATAGTTGGTTTTTTAAACAAAGTACGCAATCAAAAGTGTTTTCTATCTATATAAAAATATACAATATTAAAATGTTCAAAATAAAAGGCAAAGTCAAAGCAAAGAAAACAAAATGTATGCACGAATATCATTTCAAAGAAAATTGCTAATACCTACAAGTCGCTAATTATCGTAACTAAATAACTTTGTACTGAATTCTCTTGCGACATCTTTTTTTTATAAAAAAAAAATATCATATTAGTATTACCATTAAATAATGACATATTTCTATATCAACTAATACATATAGATATCGAATATGTTTAGGTAAAAGAGAGTAACCCTCACAGAACAAATTTTACAGGAGGCACAAAAAAACGCGTTTAAATGATTTTTTGTCAGAGTCACATTAACACAAACACGAAGTGCATGATGACCAATAAAATGGTTTTTTATTTTCCTGCTCTGATAATTAAGTAAGTTATTAAAGAAAAATCATTAAAATTGACGTTCAATGTTTTTTTCCATTCCATACAAACTTAGTAGATCGTTCTTTTTTTTCAAAATCTAAAGCTGAATTTCGATAATAATTAGGAATTTTTGGCTTAATTCCTTTTGACAGAAAGTGTGTTTAGTCGTGTACATTGTGATTCTCAAATAAAAGCACATTTCAAAAAACTGAGAGTTACGCCTTTTTACCTAAACAGAGTCTATATGTACTATTAAGTGAAATGGCAAAAATATAAACGTATACTTTGCTTGATAACCGGGTTCTTATTTGGCATTACACATTATTTCTTACAGCGTTTATCGAAGAGCAAATACGCACACGTCTTATTGGCAGGCATAATGTAAAACTGCCACCACGTCAAGTAAAATAATCTTTCAGTGTGATAAAGCTATAAAAATACCATGAAAAGGTAATACAATGAAACACAATACGACACATCTGCCGTTTTGCGAAAATGATGAATACAGTATTATAATAATGTGAATATTTGGAGAGATACATTTTAAATTTATTGCACGGAAAAGCGCAGAAAAGAAACAGTTTTTTGTTTTATTATTTTTAGTGGAATTCTTAGAACGATGGCTCACGCTAGAGACTCAATTACTATTTTTTCTTTGAGTATTTGACAAGGTTTCATTCATTAATTATGTAATCAAATTCTCAACATCAAACAGTTTTTTTTATTCCGTCGACATTAAAAAAAAGATTTTTTTATATTATTTAGTCAGGTTAAATAAACAACTTTGAAAATATACTAAGTATTTCAAAATATAAACAAATATTGATGAATAAATCCAAAACTAATCCGAGAAGTTATTTTTCAATTATGCTTTTACATACGGAATTGAGTTTGCGAAAGATAAAGTCTATATTAAATATTAGAGTTTTAATCATATCCACTCCAAAACAAAGCATGCGGATCTACACGTTGTGAAGTTTTTTTTCAGAGTTTCTTTTGCTATGATTTCAAATGTACGATCCGTATAGTTTTTGACAGATACTGAATTCAAACGCGTGTCTCTTGGATTGTTATGCTGTTATACCATTCGCCAAAGATGGTGATTAATTTTTAACTAGTTTTTACCACCATCAAGAAAAAGAGTCTATAAAATGTTACTTAGATCGTAATAGGTAGATAAGAATATGAAGCATAGACTTCTATTAAAAATATACAAAGCGCACATATAATTTGAGTTTGGCTTATTTGTCAGATTTTATTTAATAACTATATATTATGATAAGTGTGAAGAAATCTACACTCACAACATACTTATACTTTTTAAATAAATATTATATTTCATACTAATAAGGACTTAACTATGTTTAACATAAACAGATGACAGAAAACTAAAAATCTTCCATTAATCTTAATTATAATATAAGTATTTTTTTTATAAAACAAATAACATTTATTACATCAAAGTATTCACATTTTCTGTGCCGGACATAATATCACAACCCAGCATGCTGTGAATTATTAAACAAAAATATAATCTTAATATTCCCTCAATAGGTTAGAGGATAGTGCGTACGCCTAGCAAGCGGTGGTCACGGGTACAAGGCCCGTGCTGGTCGCAAAAATTGTAAAGTATTTATTCATTTGTATTTTAACTAAAACATGAACCCGAAGCGGTTGAACTAATAATTAACAACTATTACTCGCAAAAAAATGAATGTCAAGAAAATCTTGTCCAACGAAGGCTCCTCTTCAAATTCTCCAAATCTTGGAGCATATATGCAAATTTTGTTTTTAGAAACACAAAAATTGTTTGAAAATATTAAGTAACCTTAATTTTAAATTTAACGAATAGACATAAATATATATAGACTGATTTTATCATGTAATACTCTTAACTGATTAGGTGTCAGCAAAGCTTAAAGACAGCCAAAATATCTGTTCTTCAGTCCAATTCGAATTCAATAATAAATAGGTTCGAATATATATTATGTAAAGGTTTTACTAGATATAAATTACGCAAAAGACTATTAAATGAAATTTTATAAGATTAATAAAAATAAGTGCTGATATTTATTCTAATTTCAGTGCTGATTTCCAGAAAAAATACATTTTTATTATTCTCAGGGCTTAAGATTAAAATTTTACATTTTAGTTTATTTTATTTTATTCTTCTCTAAACTTTTTACTCAGTACAACTTGTAATTATTTATATACTGGAAAACCACTCAACCAAATCAAAGAATCAAAACATCCCAATTACTTTTCCAATTTATTACCATTTATTTTTAATCATTTCAAATAAAATTCAGAGGGGTATACGAAATTGAGTACACGTGTAAGTTATTTATAAAGTGAACCGTTAATATTACGATTTTTTTGCTTAATATTATTTTTTGTGTTCCTTTTCCGAATAAAAAATGCTTAAGACCCAATGGAAATAATCAGAGAGATTTTCCGTTTATTTAAGAATAAGTGGATTCAATTTTGTTCTCAGAAGAATGGAGTTTTTTCTAGAAATTATTGAAAAATATTTTTCAAGTAAGTGTATCGTATAAACATGTTTTATGGATACCTCTATCATTTTTGAAAAACTGAATATATTAAATGGTATGCGTATAAATCAATTATTTAAATACAATTTTTATACATATTTCAATAGTATACGTGGGAGGTAAACTATATTATGTCAATTTTTGGCAAAATGAGATATCGGAATTTTATATCTTGTGATGCTCTTTCCAGTGATATATTTAGTTAAATTATAACCTTGCAATAGAACAATATAATGGAAGGATTATTGCCCTATGTTATAAAGGTAGTAAAAAGGAGGAAAGTAACTCTAAAATGACTTTAAACATCCATAGTAAAATGTGCCATTTTTGTAGTTTCCTTCTCAGGTACTGATATATATATATATATATAACTAATTTCATATATTACAATATTTTCAAATGTGTGTATTTTAAAATAAATATAAATTCTTTTTTTCAATTTAATTAAATATACTAGCTTTCTACCAATGATTGGTGTTTGAGAAAATTGACTAATGAAATGAAATGATTGTCAATACCGCCTAACCGAGGAACAGCTGTAGCCCCCAATTTGAAGTTATACAACCTCTAATATGCCGATGAAGCTTGTCATTTTCGACAAGTCCGCTAATGATATTAAAGAGATTGTTGATAGGTTGCACACAAATTCGTGTTGTTAGTTTCAAAATCAATTCAAAGAAAACGAATGTAATGTATAACATTGCCTGTTTCGATCCAGATTTCTCCATGACGAAGGGTGGATCTGGCATGCCTAGTATTCAAACCAACTGGATTCTGTTGTCCCGGGAGGCCGCTGAGGATACAGGATTTATTTGGTGGAATTATGGGACGCCGGCATAATATGGGAGGATGGAGCAAGACTGACCAGAAATAGGGACTCATGGAAACAACGTATGGTGTCAATATGCCACATCTAATGGGCGTGACATGGTATAAGAAGAAAAAAAATTAACAAACATTCTAATTACTTTTATATACAACCACAACTGACTTAATTGGTTAAGTGCCAGAAACGAGTTAACTCGCACAACTTAAAACGTAATTTACTAAACAAATTTGAATATTTTGGATGATTTTAAATATGAAAACGCAGAGAAATAACTGTAATATGATCATTTAAAAAAATCATAACAAAGAAACATTCAATATAGTTTTAAAAGAAATATTAAGTGTTATTTTTACTTAAAATTTCACAGCTTGCCGGGTTCTAACATTATGTATGGCACAAAAAATGTTAATTATAACTGATACTTGGAAATACTAGTAAATATACGTATTATTTGTGAAAATGTTAAATACACGCGTTTTTGACGCAAATATTGTTATCAGTTAACATGTAAATAATTTCTTATACAATTCATTCTAATCAAGCAAATAGTCGTTTTTATTGAAAATAAAAGCCTTCATTTGGTTTTAATATTAATAAATAGCACGAGTTGAAAGACTTATTTATATTGATTTTTTAATGATTATGTTCGATAACTTTAGCTAAATTTAAAAAAAAGCTTCACTACTCTTATTTGCTTAGTGCAAATTGTTCTGTCCTCAATTCGCGATTGAGCCTTGTCAATATATATTATACATCCATTTTGAAAAATCACTAAAGAAATCCCGTCTAATTTAATAAAAAATCTCGTCAGGTTTTCTTTTCAACGAGAAAATCGTCATTCTACTTTCAACAAAAACCATTCGCTAAATAAACAAATACGTACTGCATACAGTTTGCGTTATCTCTTAGGCGAAGGAGAATGTTTCAGCGATGGGCGAAGGAGACCAGAGGAGGGTAAAAATAGGCGACGGCCCAAAGTCAAACGCTAAAGCGAGTCGGCTAAGCTGCTAGTTGGGAAGGATGGGATAAAAGTAATTATCTTAATCTTTGTTGCACATCAAAAATAGTATATACGAGTATATTCGTAGTTTTATCTTAATCTGCAGTAGTGATTTACGAACATTAGCGATATTAAATTTTAATTAACCGAATAAAACATAATAGATGAAAATCTGCCGATATTATCTATTTTCATTAAAACTTCCAGAACAAATAAACTTTTAAAATCAGATTATTTAACAGTACTTTTATAAATACTCATTAATTAATATTTCTAATAAAAAAACACTAATAATACATTTTTCATTATATTATAATTTTTTTCGAATTTTACGTTATTTTTCCTGATAGCAAAAAGTAAAATTATTGAACTCCACTATATTCAATAAATAGAATTGTATTATGAACATATATATATATATTTACTAATTACACTTTATAAAAATGTATTGTTTATACATACATGTTAAAGATAATTTTTAGTCGCCCTTGTAGG
>JAPMAE010009164.1:0-10761 GCA_036584705.1 Rhyacophila sp. 25_7 | reverse complement strand
CAACGCCGACACCCAGCATTCTGTACGATCTTACCCTAACCTAGATATAACGCAAGTTATTCTAATGTTTTACCGATCCAACCACAGTGACCGCATAAAATTACCGCTTAGCGGTTTGACACCAATTGATTTTATATGTATATATATATGAATAATTTCAATAATAGGTTAGCCGGAAATATTTTGACGCATTTATAGCACATTTCATTAATAAAATTACAGAAGCCGGAGTGTCTGCCCTCTCTTGTGCAACACGGGCAATGTGATCAAAGCCCACCCTATGAGTACAAACAAACCAACCAGCAAAGCCTGACGGAATAATATGAGAGAGTGTTCCGTAACTTGATTCGCGTCTGACGTTCAGTTGATGTGAAACCGTCGAGTCAAATTGTGTGTCCGTAGTGTTCGATCGTGTAATACCGGCTTATTTAAACCGCTTATCGATCTTTTAAAGAAAACAATATCGCGTGTTTATTAATGAACGATATACGATTGTCACATAAGATAAATTTTTAAATTTGGAGTAAACACGTGATGTGAAATAATTATTGTAATGCATTAAATAATTTGTTTAAATTTTAATGTTCTAAATCTGAATATCTTCGGAACTTATAAATTAATGAGTGTTTAAGGATTGTTCTAAGTTTGAATGTTCATCGAAAGATATCGTCTTACAACGATAACCAAAAGGTAATAAGTACGTTTTTTTATTTATAAAGCATTTAAATGTTTACTTCCGTGTTTTTATTAACAATGGCACAATGTAAAGCATTTTTTAATTATTATAATAATACATATAATTGTGCGTCTTTTAATTGCACTTTTCCTTATTATTATGTCTTTGAATGCCATCACGGTTGCATTGATTTAAAAAAAACGTTTTACACTTTTTGTATTAAAAAAATAATTACTGACTATAGGACATTGTTTCATTTGTATATACGAATTCGATCTCATTTTTTAACCACGAAAATATTATTTTCTGTATTATATTTATTCCATTTAAAATATTTGTAACAAAAAAAATAATTTATCTTCTGCCGTGGTTCAATGGATAGCGCGTTCAATTGTGAATCGTTCTAGATCAATATAAATTCAATTTTATATAATTAAATGTATTTAAAAATGTGTATAACATAAAGAATGACTTTTCATCCAAAATATATTATAATAATATATAAATTGAAGAAAGCACTTAAAGATTAAATATTTTTAATCCGACAAAATCTTATGTAATCCATATGCTTTGTCTATTAAGTGGATATATAAGTGTGCTTAGTATTATCTGATCATAAACTTTCAAAAAATAATATATCTATAATACAGGGTTTCCCAAACTATGTTCCGCGGAATACAAGTGTTCCGCCGAACTTGAATAGGTGTTCCGCGACAATTTGGCAAGGTTTTATACACTGCAATACCAGTAGAAGTTACCCAACCTAAAAAATAAGCTAAGTGTTCCGTTAAAATTTTCGGGTTTGCGAAGTGTTCTATTGCAAAAAAAGTTTGGGAAACCCTGCTATAATAGATATATTTTTTTTAAATTATAGCGGACACTTTTGGAGAAAAAATACTCACAATTGTTACAGATTTCATAATATCGTCATCAACTGGAAAATACCTCCCATGTGGTCAAAATGAAGTTGTCCAGGATGAACAAAAAACTGATTCTTGAGAGTGACGAATTGTTTTTTAAAACATCGAAAGTACGCTTTGAAATTTTGGAGGCAAGAATATAGATTTTTTTCAATCGGTAGAAAAGTTGAAACTCAATACAATGTCATATTTTACTTGACCACATAGGAGGTATTTTCCTATTGGTGACTATATGTTAAAAAACTTTTTCATAATCACGATTTCTCTTACGGTATATGAGTTATATTTTGCTAATTAAATAATATTTTCACCGGTTTCTATGCCCCAAAATTCACCATCACTTGATTTGTACGAGTATGATACGAAAATTAAATTAGACTGAATTAATGATTGTTTATTTCGAAAACTTTAAATCTAAAATTAGCACTTAAAGTTATTGACCTTCATCATTCAACGATTTTCTATAATATTCTATCAACAATGTACTTTTCAATTCTGTACCTGGGAGTTGGTGAGGCAACATTTAGGCAACCTATTCATAATCTAACCTAACCTTGCGATTAATAAGTTACTTATCTGTACCTAAGAGGTAAACTAAGTCATTGTTTATCAAAATTGAAATATCGATCAGTGCAGTGTATTTTGCGACGCTCTTTTCAGTGATATACTCAATTATATTGTAACATTGCTTAAAAATAATATAGCGAAAATAATAATACACTATGTTATATGTTATTCGAAGGAAGCATTACCGAAATGACTTTGAACACCCAAAGTGAAAGTACCATTTTTGATATGTTGTGTATGTTTATGACATGTCCCAGCTACAGATATGTACTATTTTGTGTGAAATATATTTATTGTATGTATTAATCTAAGAGCATCGATGAGGTATATTATTGAGGATACTTATCAAAGATATTTCTTCTTTTTTTTTTAACGATACCGCTCCGAAACGGAGTATTTGGATCATCACAATGTAAAGATTGTTTCTGACAGATTTTTTACGACTAAAAATTGTCAGTTATTAACTCAACCAATTTGGTTCATGTTCTGGTTTCAAATGCACATGAAAAAAACATGTGCAATATTTGCTAGGTACGGGATTCGAACCCAAGACGTTTAGCTAGTCTCTGGCCCGTGAGTCAGATGCGCTATCCACTCACCTACGAGAGCGACGTCAAAGATATATTGATATCTAACTGACTAGATATTAATATGAACGTTTATTCTAATATATGTACATTTAAAATTACCTAGAGATGATCTATGAAATTACAATGATAAAAAATATTGAATTCATTTTAAATTATTACTTGGAAAATTAGCAAGACGATGAAAATAGTTCACAAAGACGAATATAAATCAAGTAACACTTTTGGTATAGTAGTAAAATACATATTTTCATTTAAAACTTATAAAAAGCTATCTCCAATGCCTTGTAAAATACCAATTACTAATTTTCTATAAACCGTATAAAATTTATATACTCTCATAAAAACATTGAAGTATTTTGTTTCGAATTTTCTGTTTTTTTTTTTACAATTTATTGATCGACTTAGAAAGTACAGTATTTGAGGACAAATAATTCATTTTCACCACTATCATATTAAAGTAAATGACGATGAAATCTAAATATACTCGTAAAAATTTGTTTTTCTTAGACAGATTGCATTTTATTAATACAGCTTTACAACCAATAGATATCAATAAATGATAAATAAACGTTCGTTTTCAAATTTAATTGTATTCATTTCACAATGAGATTTTACTTAATAAATTTTATAGGCAATGTCTAAATGATAAAAAAAACAATTCATTCCATGAATAGTTCTCGCACTAATTTAAACAAATCTTTTAACAATTAATTACAATGAGTGTTTCCATGCACATATAGCTAAATAAGAATCATTATTTTCTATGGAAAATATCCTTTTTTTGCGGTTAACTATTGTCTATGACAGAATTGTAGGACTTTTTCAAATCGGAAGACCACGTTCATTTATCTGTACTCAAATAAGGTTGCGCTGAGAAACTTCAAACTATACTTCGACGACCAAGTTCTCAATAAGTAAGATGATTTCACTTTTTATCAAAAAGCATTTTAACATATGGTTACAGCAAAAAGACCACATGCAAAGAAGAGTTTAATTAATCAAAAGGTTGCTATTGAGGACCTAGAAAGAAATAGTTTCCTCACACCTACTCTTTGATATATAACAATGAGGATTTTTAAATACTCTTTTTTCTAAAGTATATATGTATCTGTATCTGGAAGGGAAACTATCACTATAGTTGCTCAAAATCGTTTTGGTCTCGCTTCCTTCGGATACTATATATATATAGTGTAATATTTCTCTCGTTATTTTTTTTTATACTAGGGTTACAACATAATTTAATATATCACTGGAAATAGCATCGCAAGTTATACTACACTATGTCGATATCTCATTTTGCCAAAAATTGACATAGTGTAGTTTACTTTCCAGGCACAGATACATTCCTCTCTTTTGATCTCAGTTAATAATTCACCCAACTGGTAATAAATAAATAGGTTTTGGTACATTTAATGTAATTACGAGTAAATAATATAAATAAAGAAAACTGCATACCTACTGAATTCATGTTCATTTTAAAACAATATTTTACATTGACAAAATGCTACGATGCATAAAAAACTCCCACATTAGCTAAGTACTTCGTATAATGCTTTCACATTATGCTATGGTTTATACAATATCTAATATTTATTAGGAAAACGTACTAATTAACCCAAATTAAACAATTTATATATTATTTTTTACAATATTTATTCTAAAAATCTAATCCTATTTTCAGCTTGTTAAGTTATTTTAAAATATAAATACACATAGTAGCTTTTTGTATAAATGATTAATCTACTCCTATACATATGAATAATATTTTATACATTACTACCGTGTTTCCCCGAAAATAAGGCCCGGTCTAATATAAATTTTACATTTTGAAAAGCAATAGGGCTTACTTTCGCTCTATGACTGCAGTTGTTTATGGGGAAAAAACCAAAAAATAAATCTATGTTTTCAGCAATGATTTTTTTAATTTATCTAATAGTACGGTATATATAATAATAAATTATATTACCAAATAAAATTAAAAAATCAAATATGTTGAAACGAAACATAAAGATTAGTAAATCAACTAAGTATTATTAAGTTCGGAGCTAAGTTGCGACAGACGCATTCCGTTCTGATTGGGGATGTAAGGAGTCGTCCATTATCTACGTAACGCTCTTTTGGGAGTGACCGCAAATGTCTACATGGCATTACAAGGATTAGGTTATTTTTTATTGTTGCGTCACACTTTTCCCTCTCAAAAGTGGATAAGAGGTGATAATAAATTTCATTCATATTTAACTTTTTCTGCGCCAAACATAATATCGCAACCAGGTGACCTGTGAATTTTTAAGCAAAAAATAGAACCTAAGTACTTGTTTTAAAAGTACGAGTATATTGAATATTTCTTCATCATGATTTAGTTTTTAATGACCATATCTATATATTTAAAATCATCCAAAATATCCAAATTTGTCTAGCAAACTACGTTTTAAGTCGTGCAAGTTAACTCGTTTCTGGCACTTAATCGCTTTATATAGAAAGTTACCTAACTTTTTAGAGGAGACAGGGAGGATCAATCTGAATGTCTACATGGTATTACATGGAGGGGGGAGGGTAAAAAAACTAAGAAAAAAATGTTACGTGGTTTATGGACAACCCTTAACCGCGTGACTAGAGTCATACAACGATAGTATATGCATTTTCACTGTAGGGTTTATATTAAAACCATCGTTAAAAATCACGGTAAGGTTTATTTTTCAGAGCGGGTCTTACTTTTAGGGAAACACGCTAAGTAAAGATTTTAATAAATATATAATGTATGTACACCAACGGCCCAAATAACTTTAAACGTAATTAATATAAATAAGCCGGTTATATTTACTAACGAAGCCATATTGTATTATATTTGGCTTTTTTCAAAGTTCAACGAATGAGATTAATAAACAGTGACTACTTGGCTACGATAATATCTTGAATGATTTACTATTTTCAGGTTGAACATAATACAATGCTAACGCATATTTAGTATCGAACGTAAGGAACTTACATACTATATTTTTCTTAGTTACAGGGAAGTGTTCTAGATATTGGTAAATGCCGCATTAAAATCTCGTATTAACAAATTTTATACAAACACACATTTCAGTCAACCTAACTATTTTTTCTGGAACCGGACAAAACGTTCATATAAATAAACAAAACGAATCGAAAGCTTAACCCCGTTTCAATAAATTATACACGCTCAATGCAGTATTCAGGAAGTAATGCGTCCATCAAAAATTAATATTTTGTATTTTTTTTAAAATTAGTATAACATGGGAAGATAAATGGCATAGTTTTATATAATTTCCCATTTTTTTGATATAATGAAGTATATTTGATGCATAGGTCGTCAAAATATGGCCCGTGGGCCGAATCTGGCCCTCTAAAGATTTTTAATTAGCACCTATATTTGTTTACACGTGCATTGTAAATTATTAATACTAATAGAATTTTAATAAAAATATTTTTTGTCAAACCCCTATGTTTTTAAAAAAATTAATCCGGCCCGTTTCTCAAAAATTTGGTGACCTCTCTGTTTCATGAAATCACTAAGTTCATTATAAACGGCGTTTAACTTGTAATATGAAACAAATAACGAACGGTTTATTCAATTTAGTTTATTTATTAATATTAAATTGATCAAATTTAAAGACAATTTGCAGAATATATCAAATATCGTTTTGTGAGAGCAGAGAAAAATATGTATGTGTACTGACGTACGTCGTTTTCTATAATTATAGAGGATTCATAGTAAACAAAGCGATTATTTTCATATATTATGTCTCTTTACACGGTAGATACCTTTCATAGAGTACCGTGAAAAAAAGAAACAGTGTAAAAAAAGTGCACGAATATATTGATATTATATGAAAATTGTTAACTTTTACATAATTAACACAATTCATATCACACGATTCATATTTTTTATTCTTTTTAGATTTTAAGGAGAGTTAAATAAGCAGTATAAACAAAATTATTGGTTCTTTTTTTAGACCGTGTTGTTGCGAAACCATCTAAAAAGGGACTCGAGTGTATTTTGAGTGAAATTTCGAATCCAGAATAATCATTACTATCCATTAACAATATAATATACAAATAATTACATGCGTTAATATTGTGTAAATTCAAAAATTTTAAGATAAGTTATTTAATATTATAAACAGTATTGATTCTATATCAAGAAAATACGCTTTTCCCTTTTTTTAATACGCAGACTTGCAAGACTAAAATTTTTATTCTGTAAACATTATACAAGTGAAAACACTCTCTCTACAATATGACATTAAAATAATTCATTTAATCTACATTTGTACAAAATATAGTTTCAAAATCAACCGTCTGTACATTTTCAATTGATGCTTCTTCGTTGAATAGTTTTAACACATAAAATCAATCTTGATTCTAAAAGATATATACTGAAAACAAGTATAAAGCCTATTATATTATTTCGATAATATTAATGGTTCATTTTAAACCAAAAATGGACGTTGAATGATAATTGTTTGTTGTCTTCATATGCTTCTTATTTCCCACATCGAAACAGTTCTCTCTGTTATATTTGCATGCATTTACAACATTGAGCCACATTAATTTAGGTCTAATATAAATTATAATACCGAGACAAAGGTAATTCAAAATGACGCCTGTGTTTGCTCTTTTTTGGTGCAGTATTTTTAGTGTTGTGAAGAATTTTCGCCCTTGAGCTTTCGCGGATGGGTGGTCACAAAATAGGGCTGGTACAAATTACAAATATTATAGATTCAGTTGCCATAAAAAAAATCGACTGAGTGAAATTGGTTATATATTTCAAACAAACAAATCCACGAATTAAAAATAAAATACAATATAGTGTGCATTCTAACATATTATTCAATCGGAATACTTCAATTCTAATCAGTTATCCGAGGTATTATTATAAAATAAATAATGATTTTATTGCACTACGATGTGTTTAAGTTCATAATTGACCATATAACTATTCTAAAAACTTCTCTATGTCTGTTGCTCTTCCTTTTCTTCAACCTTGTTTTTCTTCAACTTTGTTCTGTTGTTGTTGTTTGCACCAATTTTCTTGTTTGTTATCCACCCATGTTTATCTAGAATTTCCGATTTTACAAATGTTTTTTCAAGAGTTCGAGATTAATCAAACCTAATAAAATAAAAAGAGTATCTGCATCTTTTAGCCTTCAAGATATTAACTATAGTAAACGTATATTCCTCTAAGAACTACGTATAAGTAAAGATGCTAAATACTTGACTTTTGTTAATCGATTGAAGCATTTTTCAGATTCGGAGCAGCGTTTTATATTTGAATTGAAAATTTTATTTTTAAAGAAAATTAAAATTATCATTTGCGGATTGATTAAAAATCCAGTGATAATATATTCGTTCATATTCTTTTTTATCAAAACATTAATCATTGATCCTGTTTTTGTACAACCCTGCGTTTTTAACCGACGAAATATTAAGTCACAGGTGAAACAAGCAAACGAGGGTTACCTGTATGGCTTTCTTCGCGAAAGTTGATGCATTAAATAAAACAAATGACAAATATGTCACTGATATTCTAAAATATGCTATACGCCTGAATGCCATATAAATTGATGATACGGGTGTGACAATATATTTTGGGATGCTAAAAATATTGAAATAGAATGTTGAACATGGTAAACCAACTGATAATTGTTTGCAGATAATATCGTAAAAAATATTAAGAAATATAAAATATATACGCCAAGTAAATTCGTCATATATTACAAAACTTAACTTATTATAAATGTTTCATATTTATTTAATTACACAGACGTCAGTTTATGTAATATTGTTATATAATCAGTATTTACCTCCCGTAAAAAAACCATTTTTATTTTTATTTTCTTAGAACCATGTCCGCATTGAAACGAAACGTATCGATCTTCACAATATGAAAATTGCTTTGACAGATTTTTTACGAGTAATAATTGCCACTTATTAGTTTAACCAATTCGGTCCATGTCCTGGTTTCAAATTCACATGAAAAACTTCTTTTCCAGCTATAGGATTTGAACCCTAGACCTTTGGCTCGTAAGTCGGATGCGCTATCCATGCAACTACGAAATTTTTACTTCACATGTATTTCAACTGTAGTTATGCATTTTTTTTATTTCTTCATCTATAAAGCAGATTTTATTCTGTTTCATTGATAAATATCATTACTAACTAAACAGAACTGTCATACTGTTAATTGCTGTAAGTGCTTATTCGAATATATCAAGGTTAGTGATTTTAACTATAACTGAAGAACTGAATGCTCGTATATAGTAAAATCGCGAAAGAAAGAGAATACATATATCAAAAGTGTTGGTACTTCAAAAGATAATACGTGTACTTTGATCCGAAATCATTAATTTGTTTAATAAATGTACATAAAACAAATTAACCTAACCATTGGTAGTTTTATATTGAGTGATTAAATGTGAGAAGCGAGTAGACTCGTATAACTTCAAACGTAGTTTTATGGACAAATATGAATATTTGAAACATGAAAACGCAGAAATATGAATATAATAACATCATTAAAAATAATTTCATGGCAAAGAAACGTTCAATATATTTTTAAAATAAATATTATAAGTTTCTATTTTGTTCTAAAATGCATAGATTACCAGGTTGTGAAATTATGTCTGGTACAGAAAAAGCTAATGAACGATCACTTGTAAAACGTACTAGATAAGTATCACTCTATATTTCATGCGTTATAATTGAATAAACATATCGACTGTGTTTAGGTAAAAGAAATTAACCTTCACAGAACAAATTTGATGGCTCTGGTGTAAAAAGTTGGTAACCCACACATAGTTAGAATTAAATTTTATTCGATTTTTAGCATATTTATAAACCATTAATATTTTTTTATTTTTTTTTGAAAATCCATAATTATCTAAAAAGTACATTTTTAGATAGGAAAGAAACGTTCAACTGCAATTATACAGAACTGTCTCATTGTGGGTTACCAACTTTTTACACTACACCTCTCATTTTACAGGAGGCACAGAAAACTTTTTTAATGATTTTTAGTCAAAGTAACCTTAATACAAACATGAAGTGCATGATGACCTATAAATTGGTTTATTTTCCTAATCTGATAATTTAAAAAGTCTTTAAAAGAAAATCATTCAAATTGAGAGTCAATGTTTTTTTTCTTTCTACGCAAACATAGTAAAACACTCTTTTTCAAAATCAAAAACTGAATTTCGATAATAATTCGACATTTTCGGCTTAATTCTTATTAACGGAACTTGTATTTAGTCGTGTACATTGTGATTCTCAAATAAAAGTACTGTATAAACTGGTAGTTACTCTCTTTTGTCTAAACAGGATCGATATGATTTATTTTGTTAAAACCTGGCAATCACTCATTCTTTGTGAGTCATTGTATTTATAAACAGTCACACTCTAGCTAAAAACAATTGGCCACTTTCACACATACAGATGGCATTGGTATAATGACGTATTAGTATACTCCACCGGCTAATAAAAAAATGTATTCTCATTGTTTCCCAGCAACAGATGGATCATTACCAAAATACAAATAAACAGTTTTTAGGTGAATGAATTAATATAATAACACATTCTTGTAGAACTATATATATGTTCTATTTCGATGTTCATATTAGTAATCTTCGTTGGCGGCCCTGACAAGAATCAAACATACGCACTTCCATTATTGTTAAAGTAACTTCAAATTTGTATTACGTACCACTGGTGATGGGCTTATTTTGTTCGAGTAAGTAATCTATCAGAAGTGCGCGGGAAATGATAAAAATAAAAAGAATCTCTGTAATGCATATTGTACGACAAACCATTTTTAACGGTTAGACCATCTTCACACGAAGCTACTCAAGAGAAACTGATCATTGACGCAAATCGCCAACCAGAACGTCATGAATAAGAATCTTTGTAATTGAATATAACAGACTTGATAGTAAGAAGTAAAGTGTCTTTCATTAAGCGCTTCCTATCTTTAAATTTAAATAAAACAAAGTGT
>JAPMAE010009153.1:0-10768 GCA_036584705.1 Rhyacophila sp. 25_7 | reverse complement strand
GGGTTGTGGCTTGATTTCTCTGCTGATGATGTGGCTTATCGGATCGCTTGTGGACTCAGTAGCTCTCAACACCACAACGGGCTATTTGACAGGTCTTACCGTTTTTTAGTAGTGGCAAATGTTGAATTAGAAGTGTAACGAGCCACCAAAATTAGTTCATGCATAGGGCACCCAAGGGTCTTAGTCCGGCGCTAGTATGAAGACGCAGGTAATTAACCAATTGAAATATATTAATTATAGGCTTTGACAGTAAAACTTCGTTTAAAAGTAATCAATGGTATCTATTATCATCAGTTTAAGCTTTTACAATCAAACTACCCATTTAAATAAAACCAAAAAAGCTAATTGCAAGTTATTTCAATACGTACAAAATAATACGGAAAAATAATACGAATTATGTGAACTGTGAAAAGCCATCTGGCTGTCAATCAGAGAATTGCAGGTTCAAATTCCATAGGAGGTAATAATTATACAAACCAGGACAGGCTAATAATAGACAAGTACCACTCGTAAAAGACAATTTTCACATTGTGAAGATTCGCATTCTCCATTTCAGAGTAGATATGATAATAAATACTGTTATGGAAATATGACATTATAAATGACTATAATATATTTATTGTATTATTAACTGTATATATTTTTTCCAATCTTGGCATAATTAATTACGAATAATTTATTAAATTTTAAGTATCTATAACTTAATATTTTCCTTTCATAAAATTATTAAAATGACCAATCAAAGTTGGAATAATGCTAATAAAATTTATTAGGGAGAAACAGCATAATTAAAAGTGTAATTAAATTTATTGTTCTAGTTTCCTTTAATCTTTATAATTGATTTTAGATTTTACTGAGGTTTGAGAAAATACAACACAAAGCCTAGACTTCGTGTCGGATTTCATAATCACGTCATGTACGAGTAAATAACCAATAACATATTTTATATTGTCAGAAAAACGTTTCAGCTGTCTACGTGTTAATTGCGGAACAATTTTATTTATTTATTTTTTATTACTTCCCTGATTAGTTACTCTTAATTGCGACAGCTAACACCAGTTTATAAACATAATATTCTATTTGCACGCAGTAGAATCCCGACTATTCCTTGATCCTTATCTCAACACCCTATTTACGAGTATGTATAATAAAAATGATAAAGAAACTGAACATTACCTGAAACAAGGCCTGACGAAAAAGAACTCTCCGTTTAAAACCATCTTGCTTGTGTGTATTGAATTGTATGTTTGCTGAATTTGTGATCTTTTACTTTTGACAATAAAACTTACTAATAAGAATAGCTTTATTAAAAGTCTGATAATTTGACTTGGATGCAAATCAGTGGTTTCGGTGACTAAGTGGACATATTATCTGATGATGATTCTGGGATCATCTGTTCATTTGTATTAAAACTCCAGTATATGAATGGAAAATGGTTTAAAAAATGTCCGCTCCGAAACGAAGCATGTGGATCTCCACAATGTGAAGATTGTTTTGACGGTTATTTTTTACGAATAATAATCGTCAATTATTAACTCACCCATTTCGGGCTGGTGTGCTGGCTACAAAACAAATGAATAAATATATAAATAGTGGAATAACCGGGCATCCACCAAAATAAAATTCGGTGTAATATGCATTTGAAGTTAACATCTGTGAGGTTATTTGTAATAATAATAATAAATGTAATTATGATTTTTTATAATTTATTAAGTACATTAAAACATACGCATTCAAAAGGGAACTCATAATTGGCGCTCGACTGATTATTGCATAATATAAAATTTTTAAATATTCCACAAGTTTGACTTTGAGCAGATCGTGAAGACATAAATATCTTTATACATTAAAACTTCTTCAAAGAATTGGAAGTACTATATCTCTCTTCTTCTGGGCGTTTACACTTAAAATTTCGGCGTCTTTTGTGGTGTTATCCGCCCATCTATTTCTGGAGCGGCCGAAGTGTCGCCAAATGCATATTGGAGTTTCTTCAAATACCCTTTTTGAAAGTTTTGGATTCATCGAACCTAACGTGACCCGCTCATATATTTCTTTGAGTTTAAGACGTTAACTATGTTAGGTTAGATTTATTCGAGGGAGAGAAAGTTTAGTCAGTGGCATAACTAAGGGGGTGCGGGGGGTATGGGCCGCACCGGGTGAGAACAATTACATTTTTTTTTAATTCTCACGATCTGTGTCTCTGTAGCTTCACGTGAGAGGAACTTTTCAAAACTGAAACTAATAAAAACATTCTTCACAATCCACCGTGGGACAGTCAAGGCTTTCTGATCTAGCTCTAGTATCAATTGAAAGTGAATATGGTAAAATATATTGAATTTGATGAAGTAATTGACAGATTTGGAGCTTTGAAGACCAGAAAAACTTGACTTTGCATTGCTAGTTGCTGCAGTTTTTAAATGCTTTTCACCTTAAATTATATTGTGTAATTTGTTTTTTTTTGTCTTATGTCCATAAGAAACTCCTTAATCATTTTTGGATTTAATTTACAAATATTACAATTGGTTATTCTGTATGGTTTAACCATGGTGACACCATGAGTTTTTCGCACTGGGTAACACCAGCCCTAGTGACATCACTGACTTGTGTTGGTACTAACGCACAATTCTTGGTTTTATTGAACTATTCGTATAAATGTATCTATTGTTGGTTGACGTGAAATGTAATGTTTCCTGAAATAGAAAGTAATTCTGTGTTTATATTAAATTTAATTAAATAAATTGTTGATGTAAAATCCTATTTGAAAGCTGATGAATCGTGCCCGAAAACTTTGTTCATAAAATGTACAACATATTTTATTAGATTACCATTGTTGTTTGTTGTACATGCCTACCTATTATGAATCACCTGGGCACATGTATTGACTTGTCTGTGTCGATATTATTTTATTCGTATCTAATAAATGCGTGAATCCTTTCCAGGAAAGCATTATTGCTTTCTTCCTTCCTTAATATGCCTCATAATTTTTACACAATAAAATGCTGAGCTTAAATGGCATATATTATATTCATATACTTTTACTCTTTGTTTTATCCAAACTTTACAAGATAGCATTCAATTATATATTTACTATAAATTAGTTGCACATTGCAATACGTTAAGTTTTTTTAGGAAATGGGTCATCAAATAAACGACCATGTATTGTATTTGTTACATTTGAGGGGTGTGGTGTAAAAATTTGGTAACCCACAATGAGACAGTTCTGTAATAATCGCAGAGGAAATTTTATTTTACCTATTTAAAAATATACTGATTAAGTAAGTTGGGGGGTTACCAAGATTACTTTTTAGATACATATAGATTTTCCAAGAAAAAAAAGAATGAGGAAGTCTAAAACGGTTAATAGTTAGGCTAAAACTGAATCAATTGTAATTCTACTTAAGTGTGGGTTACCAACTTTCTACACCACAGCCCTCAATTATACTAAAATTATGTTGTTGATATTTTTATTTCAACTCAAAAGAGACATGAAACTCAAAACGACAGATTTGCCTTAACTAATGTCCCGCTTTGAATGGGACCGTCCCATTTTTAGGTAGCTGTCCCGTTATCCTCAAGCACAGCTGTGCGACGGCAAAATATCCCGTTTTCAGAAACGCACTGTAACAATTTCAAAAGAGGTGCAAAAAATTAAAAGAATCTGGCGGTAGCGATAGATAATTTCTTTCGCGGTGAAACATGTGTGCTTGGCTCAGTCTCCCTGATCCCATGCATTAAATGGGGAGAGCTTTTATCAAAGCTGAAATTTCGGCCAATGGAATAGTTTTGAATCAGTTTTCAGAGCCTCAAACGCAAAACAGTTTTGCTTGATTTCCACTCATGAAAAGTTATTTTTTTATAACTATCACCATTAATCCAGGTCTGATGAGATTAATAGATAAAAATAATGAAGACTTTTTCTTAAATAAATACTATTACCTAACATTAGTAGATATACCATTTTGAGGAAAAAATATAAATGGTCACGTTAGTCTTAATAATAATTTATCATAAGTCTGACCGTAATAATAAAATAACTCTATTATTTGACGTGAAATATTAGATCCAAGTAGAATCTATTCCATGTATAATACGACGGATTGTAGAAAGGATTATTGAAGATCAGAACAAGTGTTGGTGCACTATCTTCAGACTTATGAGAAGCGAATAACATCTAACCATCTGTAAATGTCAAATCACGACATGTTTCTTAACAATAAATGGAGTTCCATCATCTAAACACCAAAAAGATACGAATAAGTAGCGTTGAAAATGTTCCAAATGTGTTAAATGAATGTACGAATAAAAAAACGGAAAGCAATTCGAATGTAATAAACGGAAAAATGGTTGTTAGATATTTAGAAAGAAAGAATGAATACTAGCTCTAACTGTGGAGTGTTTAAAAATTAAGGAAATACAGTCTCTACAACAGTTTGATTTCTATTTGAAACTATTGATCGTTAATAAAAGTAAAAACTGTTTGATGTGTCAATGAAAAAAGATTGCGGTATGAAACGGACTGGGTTCGTTTGTCGAAACGCAATGCAGGAAAGTATGTCCATACATTACGTGTAAAGTTCTTTGATTTGTCATTAAGTCTAAATGCAAAAGACATGGCAAATCGCGTGAGAAATGTGTAATAAATTGTTACGATCGCTGATGAGCCGTCATCATCACTCATTTTCGACGTTGACGCATTACGCGCAGAGCTGGGACTAGCCTCTGACTACCTGGTCTCTGGTAATTGCATCTAACGACCTTGGGGTTGCTAATGAGGCTGCGCAATGATTTACCTGTCAACACCATAATATATATGTAAATATAGAATCTGCACAATCCTATTGAAAGCGTCGAGCTCTGCGGAAGGAATGCGAATTGACTGAAGACAGTTGAATCAACTTTTGGAATAGGCTGCACAATGTTTAACTATAAGAGTTACAAACCAACATGCAAATCCTTTCTTGAGAGTTTGTCGAAATATTACCATTTTTTAAAAAACCACTACTACTTTGAAGAACTCTATTAAACCAAACATTTAGATAAAAAATAATTAGCCTGCGACGACTTTTAGCTGGTGTAACGAAAAGATTTTTTGATAAGGTACTGAATCCCACGATGAAGCCGAAATGAAGTGAGAACTAATTTATATAAGTGAAAAACTTTAATAACTTAAAATATTTCAATCGAATGCACCGATCACTTATTAATGAAGGTGACCATGATCTGAACAAGAAGCTGATGGACGCGGATTCGAATCTCGTAGCTAGCGAACATTGCACGGATTGTTTTCGTGCATTTAAAAATAAAGCATGGGTCAAATTCGAGGGCTTAAAGTCAAACAACGCTATTTACAAACGTGCAACTTTACAGGAGATCCAAAAACATTTTTTTTATGTTCTTGGAACTCAACAAAGGAGATGTTTATTTAAAACCTAGTGTTAGAATGTTATAATATTTTGTTGTTTGATAATTTGATTTTTCTTGCTCAAGAACGCTAATAGTTTATACAGTCTTTTGATATTAAACAAAGGCAACTTTATGTAATTAAGGTTAAACTTTGCAGACGATTTAAGAAGAAACTAGAAAAGATTGACATGCCGTTATTTGACAATTATGTATCCAAGATTGTAAAATAACATTATCACATTTTTAAAAAAAAAAACCCCGTGTTTGTAGATAACGTTCTTTGACTTTAAGGTCTCGAATTGATCGAGTTAATAATTGACAGTTATTATTCGTAAAAAAAATCTGCCGAGGCATTTTTACTCAGTGAAAGGTTTTGAAAATATCGTCTTAGCGTTATTAGATAATGTAGTTTTATATATTTATCCTCAAATCAATGCAATAATGATGGCGTCATGGTTTGGCAATATTTGGCACTTGACTCTTTTCGCATGCTACACACGGTTTAGGTTACCAACTGATGCACTGGTTCACTATCGTAACCGAGAAAATTTTAGATTCTTTCTTTTAAAGGTATAAATCTACTTCTTTGAGTGTAGCCAACAATTTCAAGATGGAATGAAAATTACTTTTACGGTGCATGCTTGTGGAATACTCGTATTTACATGGTTGCAAGACATAATTTACGCTATGCGAGGAATCTTGCAATCAATAACACACTAAGGGACACCATAAAAATACACTTTTTGCTAATAAATAAAATAAACATATACCTATTTTTGAGAATTAATTGCATTATGTCGCTCGAAGCTGTAAAAAAATGGCGATGTTCAGTGGCATGGCTATAAATTTTGGGCCCTCATGCAAAATTTACACAATGGACCCCCTTAGATGATTTTTTAAACATGAGACGAAATAATTATTAGTTTTCTAATAACTAGTATTCAAAATTACTAAATTCTTTAAAATTAGTCTCGGTGGATATTATGTTCGTAGGGCGGATTCAAGTAAATAACTCCGTACGTGATGAATACATCCTCGGACATTCCCAAAAGACATACTTGACAGTCTAGTAGTCATGTATGCACCTACATTTATCTACTAGCTTACCAACTTCACAGAGTTTGGCCGCGAAGAACAACGAGGTGAATTGCTATTAATCTTTTCATCGCAGATAAGTATTATGGTGGTACTATTTCACGTGGATCATCTAAGGAAAGGTTAAAAAAAATATTCTTGAAAGTTGTAATTAAGATGACTGCGCATAATCGCAGCTGCATGTACTCGTGGGGCAGTAGTGGGTTCTTATAAACCTATACACGTATGAAAGTAAATACGTTTGATTTGAAGTATGTTTGTTAAACAAAGTTTTTTTATTACATAAAATAGAAAACATGCAAAACTGACATCGTGTAATCGATTGTAAATCTCAACTAAATATTTTATGGTCAATTTTGATCAATTGTATATTTGCAGTTTTTTTAAAATACATTAAGTAGTATTTTAAGTTTATTGAGTAAAAATAACAAGATTTGAAAGTGTTTTCGATAGTGCTGTATGTATTCGTTCAAATGACTTTCTGATGCTCCGAGTAGAAAGGCATTTTATTTATAAATCCTGTATAGTCTTGTTGCAAACCATATTTTATATTATCCTGTAGTTAGCAACCTGTCCTTAGAGATTCCGCGGTTAGAGTTGTACCTTGGACAATGTCGAAGAAGGCTGCATATTTCGATGTTAGTCGGTCGACGAAGGGAGTCATTAGGAGACGTTCGTGGTCGACCTCGCTGTCTGTGGTTTCTGGTTATTTACTTGCCTGCAGAACTCGTCATATTGTATTGAACACTTCATATATTTACCACTTACTATTATTATTTTAGAGATTTAATATGATCACAGTTTATGTGTCCCAGTATTGTTTTTTGAATGATAACCGCGACTGAAGTATTTTGCTATATTATCGCAGAGGAAGAATGTCATCATTATCGATCTCAATTGAACAAGTTGAATCGCGTTAAAACGAACTTTGTGTGATAGTAAAGTAATACTTCGTCATACTGAAATTACGTTATACAGGGCTAAAATAAGACCCTTAGATGCCCTAAGCATTAACTACCTTAGTGACGCTTTACACGTGTAATTCAAAATATTAAAACATTAATAAGCCATAAACTAAAATTTTACAAGCTAGTTATGAATGCATGTGAAATTAACACCAGTGACAGTTGGTAACTAAACCAATAACTTCTTATGAGCTAGTACCCGTTACTTGCGCTGTTTCAAACGTGTCTAGTCTTGTTCAAAATTTGTATAGCTTCCAATCTGCAAGCACAGTGTACTTTATTTTGCAGGATAATTACGGTGACATAAGAGGTAATGCTTTATTAATAGAACTTTTTCATAAAATTTTGAAAGTGACTATACAAATTTTATTAATTTAAATGATAAATTCGTCTATGAAAACTTTCTGTGGTGCCCCTTTTTCTCCTGATACTAAGCACGTGTTCACTTTGCTTAAGGGTTAATCCAGCACTGAATAAGGGAAACAATTACAAAACTAGAAAGGTTATCCTTCCATATTATTCGAGTATTTACAAACACAAACAATATCAACAACACGATCTGAAACGGAATACATGGATCTTCACAACGTGAAAATGATTTTTTGTTTTATGAGTAATAATTGACAATTATGGACAATATTACCTCGAGAAATTTGGTCCACGTCCTAATTTCATAGTGAATTCACATGAAAAAACTTTGATTTTTAATTTTTCTTTTGATTTTCCTCAACTAAGCGACTCGAACTCACATTTCTCTGCTTATCAATCGGCTATGCTATCCATTTACCTGAGAGAATGACACATACTATGCTAAACATGTTTAAAACTAATTTGACTGACTGATAAATTTGATAGAAAAGTTAAATTGTTGGGAATAAAGTAGTATGCTTTTATTTTGCAAGTAAAATATGTAATTTTTATCTGCTCCGGCATCATATCCGTTACGAAAGGATTGTCAAACATTGTTACAAATAATGTTTAATTATTCGAACGAGTCTATGTTTTAGGTCCGAATATGCCAGTTAATTAATTAATAGTAAGCCGATATTAGAAGCGATGAATTTACAAGCGGATAAACTGTTTACTCTACTACTGAAGGCGAAAAAGTATAACAATAATACATAGAATCAACCATTCATAAACCATAAAAATTCATTTTTATTTGTTACATTTCTGTAATATTTTCAAATAAACTAAAATCTGTTTGATACCATTAAATAATTGATCAATCATCAGATTTCATCTCCCAATTTCTCCCGACTTAGATTATGAAGCTCGCACTGAGTTACAATAGAAATATTTTTGTGTCAATCAACTATTTTAATTGTATTTCTATAATAGTTTATTTAATAGCGAATCAAGAAAACACACATCGCTTCAACATTAATTATACTGTTGATCTACACTCTGTTAAAATAAAAATCAATACACTTGTTAATATATCGTGACTATATCAAGAATGCAATGAAAAAAATGTTATTTATGATAAAGCATTAAGAGAGTGTGTGGTTTCAATGTTGACCACCATCATTTTAGTATTGTTATGTAGTTTAGTGTAGACATTTAATAATAATTACATGAAGATATTCATTGGAATCTAATACATTATTTTATCATGTGTAAGAATTTCATCATACTTCTTTCTTTCATATACACAGTGCAGTGATCGATTAATGGAGTGTGAAAATGCTTTTTTATTCTCATTGTATCTTCTTTTGTGACTAAGTATAATACAAAATAGATAATTCACGGAGCCTCCAGGTGATTCTCACACTTAACCATGTCATTCCAATATTTTTGAGTTCCAGTTCAATCAGATGTTTAAAACAGAATATCCAAAACAAAGCGTGGGCATACCTAAACATAAAAAAACGGGCTTTATTGAGAATATCCTGAGATGTAGGTACGAAGTACACGGTTAAGCCAGTGCTAGATTAACCCTTAAGCAAAGTAAGTACGTGCTTAGGACATCAAGGGAAAAGGGGGTACCACAGAAGATTTTCTTAGCCGAATTTAGCATTTAAATTATTAAACAGAATGAATAAGTTTTGTTCATGCTGTTTTTATCTATTAATCTCATCAGACCTGGATTAATGGTGAGAGTATTAAATACTTCACTTTTGATGTGTGAAAATCAAGCAAAACAAGAAATTTCGGCTCTCATAAAAGTTCTCCCTATTTAGTGTATGGGATCAGGGAGACTGGGCGACGAGCACAGATGCTTCACTGCGAAAGATTAGTTCGCGCTACCGTCAGATTCTTTTAATTTTTTGCAGCTTTTTTGAAATTGTAATCGTAGTTTTATGAAAACTGCACCAGGCTACTAAAAACGGTACGGTCTCACTTAAAACGGAACGTATAGCCACATTAATGATGGCCTATCTTGACAGGTGTCCTAAAATAATATTATAAAACAAAACGACCAATTTCTAGATTGTATTTTTACACGAACATCGAAAAATACAGACTTATTCTTATTTTTTTTTAAGATCATTATTTTGACTATTGAACTATTAAGTGCCTTTCCGCGGTTTTTGCACGAGGGGCCAGAAATTTAAGTTAAGCCACTGGTTTATATCTGGATATAGAAATACACATTTTGAATCGACTACGTACGATTAAGCACACTTCATAGACGTACATGCTACTCACTAGAATATTGAGATTTTGAAATTATTTAATGAAGGATAACCAATGAAATGTACTCGTAACATGTTTGATAAATGGATTCACGTACAATTTCCAGTTCCACTAATAAGTGGAAAAATAAAGTATTGTGTGTTTGTACTATCAATAATATAAAATTGTCATACAATTTTCCGAAAAAATGATTGCATTGTTGATTATAAGTTACGTTCAAATTAATTACGAATATTACCATGATTTTTATATTTTCCAAGAAAAAATAAGGGACATTATTAGTTTTATAAAAATGCTATGTTTTTCCTGCCTTATAAGTGTAAAAACTGTATAACTTTTACAACGGTTTATCGATTTGGGTTTGTCGCATTTTCTTTACCATTGGCAACCAACTGATAACCGCTTATTATTGTTATTTACAGACGAACATCGCTGTTATCAGTTTCAATACACCTGGTACCCTCACCCTGCTATCAATGTGACTATTACAAAGCATAACAAAATGGTTGGAAATATATATTGCATACTTCCTTTTAGCAGGAAAATTATTTGTCAGGTATTGTTGCATATCGAGCCTGTTTAGGGAAAAGAGCTTAACCGCCAGTTTTTTAAAAGTGCTTTTATTTGAGAATCACAATGTACACAATTAAATACACGTTCTGTCA
>JAPMAE010009152.1:0-10268 GCA_036584705.1 Rhyacophila sp. 25_7 | reverse complement strand
CGTGCTTTGCGTGCTTTCACTATAAGATAACTACGCTACTGAACATGAATCATCAACATGATAAAACTCTCACCTCTCTCTCTCTCTCTCTTGTAAAAGTTTTCATTGAAGCTGTATTTCGCAGCTACTAACTAACAGTTGCACTTAATCCGATGGTACACTTTTAAAGCTACGAGTTCTCTTTCACGTCTCGGCTATGTCTGCACTCGTCCGGTGGATTTCTTAGCGTCAAGTAGTTTTATCTCTGACGGTATACAAGAAGGTGACCGCATTTTTATCTAGTTCCTTTGTCACACTTTGCTCTTATTCGATTCTGGCATACTTTTGTTGACAAACTTTCTTACACGAGCTTAAGGTTTATGCCACGGAACTATTTTTTAACGCTTTTTCTACATTATTCATACACTTTCTTGTTTACATTTTAAAAATGGTTTCATTACTCTATAACTTAAGACAATTTTTATTCTCAAGTGATAAAAGTATTATTTTTATCAAGATTAATCATTAATTACGATTAAAAAATGGGTGTGTGCTTATGACTACACGATAGAAGTGAAAACTTCTGATTTTCCAATTTAAAATATATATATATAAATAATTACATTTATGTTGTATAATGGATTAGTTTGGATTGGTTCGGTGAATCAAAAACAATGGGATATTATTATTGTTATATAAAATTATTTAGTATAAAGTAATATAAGTTACAAAATATATAATCATATTTGTGAATTAACTATATAGTGGAATTTTGCTCTGATTGGACTTCTTCATCGCTATTATATTGTAAGAATGAAACAATAGGTTTATGGGAGCCGAAATAATCATATGTTATAAATACTTTAGATTCAAATTTATTTATACCTAATTTTGGAACGATGCACTCCTTGTCAGACAGTAAACGTGGCTGATGACGACTAGAGCCGAGTATACACGATTCAGTGCATCACCGACCCGAGAGCGCTTGATGTCGAGTGAAGCCGAGAAAACCCGATTCAGCGTCACCGACTCGAGCGTGACGGTTCGCTTGGGTTCACTGTTAGTGTTTTTCAGTAGTTGTATTTCCTGTATTAAAATAAAAATCAAAATATGCGTGTATAAATTCAGAAATAATTTATCGTCCAGTTTTTTATATGTATAAATAGTAACGTTCAGAAAAACTGTGTGACTTCTTATCAAATTAAATAAAAATCATTAAATAAATATACTTGAAAACTTACAAATTTTTTAACACATTATGGGATAGATCAACGAAAACATCTGTATTTTTTTTGGTTACAGATATTAAATAAACGTAATCACTTATATAAACTAACTTATATAATGAATACATCATATATTGATTCAAAACAATATTTTTGATTGTCGAATATCGAGAAAATCGGAAATTTTCTTCATAAGTAAAGGATATCTACCAGCATGCCTCGTTTCTTAATACATAATGTACAACAGAACGTAGACAACTGTTTTATATATATATTAATATAATATTATATTATAGATGTAGACACCACAAGTTTCATGGTTATATCTAAAAATACCTTTAAAGAATATTTCTCTTCCAATGTTAAGAGTTTTCTTTTTAATATAGTGAAATAAGCTAAGTTTGAAAGTAATAATCTTTATTGAATTAAATAAATATTGTACTTTATTTGTGATATTCAGGGGTTTTGATTTACAGAGTTTTTCTAGGCTAACTTTATCAACACAGATTTATATAATACTGAAAAATGTTTAAAAAATTATGGCTTGTTTCATTATTTATGACAATTTTAAGTGTCAATAAAAATGCATTTTAAGGACAATTATTGTTAAGCCATCACAGGACGAATTTTTGTACAGCCTGCCGATAATATGTACTGGTCAAATGCAACAGAACCATCTACATATTATGTATGATGTCACGCAGTTTTAAATAGGGAGCTAGAGCCATTCCTCGGATAAGTTTTTACTATCTATAGAATGTATTCGGAGCTACATGATGCCGGCATGACATGGAAGGATCCAAGAAGATTTCCCAGCTACAAAAACTCATAAAAGCAACATGTTGTGTCCATATATTACGGTTCAAAGCCGTAAGATGGTTGAATATGAACATAAATAAACTAAATTAAACACAAAAATAAATATCTTTACCTGGGAGGTAGATCACACTATATCAATTTTTGACAAAATTGAGATATCGATATAGTGTAGCACATGCGTCAACAACCTTTCATGACTACTGGTCAAAATGAACCAAAATGTAACTATCTAGAAGACGGTTCGAGACAATGGGTATTTCCCTTTTGAAACAGTCCATTAATAAATAATTTATTGTAATAATTTTATTGCGAAAACTATTACAATATGCTTTTTAACTATTTTTAAACCGAAGATAGAAAAAAAAATCTAATTCTTACTATTATAAAAACAAATATACTTTTAGTTTTAGTTCATTAGCAATTTATAAACTTCATTTATAAACCTTCTCCTCGTTATGAATGGCTCCCCTGATGCTGAGTTTGTGACGTCAATTTAGTCAAGTCTGGTTTATACCTGGTCACTTTATGAAGAATACAAGCGTCTGAACTTTCACTAGTTAATTAATCTGCTCCTGTTCTTACGTAAAACAATTTTCATGTGTGAAAATATTTGCTCACGTAGTTCTAAACGTGAACAAAATAAAATGGTAAGCCATTTTTAATTTTTTTCATAAATTATACTTTATTTGCGGAACTCAAATACTCGTAGGTCAAACGAAATTAACAAACATGTCACTTGGTGACCCGCAGGCCATAGATTGCCGAGACCTGGTGTAGTATATCTTGCAACGCTCTTTCCGGTGATATACTCAATTATGTTGTAATCTTACTAAAAAAGAATTTAATGAAATGAATATTACATTATATTACATATCAAAAGTACCCAAGCTTTTAAGACTGGGGAGTACTTTTAATTTTAACATTCATTGGGATCGACCTCTAACAAGAATTGTATTAAAAATTTTTGTTATAGCTATTTTTTTAGTGTTCCAAATTTAATAATATTTATTTTAAAAGACAAAATATCATTCAGTTTCTTAAAGTAAACCGCTTCAAGATATACAAATAATCACAAATCGATCAAAATAATTCGTCATACAATGTGGATACCATTTTTTCGGCCATTTAAAATATAAAATATGAAAATAATAATTGTTTTCAAAATTCACAATCGTAATTGAGATCGACTAAATTTTGCTTCGGGATCGACCGGTTGAGAACCCTTCCTATATATTATCCTAGAGAAACAACACCAAAACGACTCTGAACAGCCATAGTTAAAAAGTGTCATTTTTCACCTAGTAAGTTTCCTATATATATCGTAAATATAGAATAAATGATTTATAAAATATTCAAAAAACCATACAATAATATTATATTTGTTTTCTGTGTATATTTTAATATTGTATGAATGATCATTTGCATTCACTTCGACGAACATATTTAAACCTCAAAACTGTCATCGGATTGGCGTGCAGTCATTTCAGGGTTCAGCGGGCGCAATCATATACTGCAATACGTTTCAGTACAATCGGACATAACGAGTGAACAATACACGTCGCCACTTGTGAACACAAAGGTGAATCAAATTTGCACGTATATTTCACGCAACGACCCCGTGTTTTTTTTGCATTCAATAGTTTTGCCAACACACATGTAGTAATTTATTATGGTAAGCATATTCATGACGAACTCATATCAACTGGTACAATCAATACTCACGTTTGCTATTTTTTATTGCTTTTGAACTAAACTTTAATATAATTTTTTCGCGTTATATATTAATTAACTGTATTTTCACGTAGCCACCATGTCATATATGAGGCGTCTAGTTACAAACAGCAATATAAGCACATTTCAATATTTTCGGTAAACAATGTTTTTATGTTTCAAGGGCAAATTTTGTTTTACGTTAAGATTTTTTATTTTTGTCATATTCTATGTTTAACTAAGAACAAAATAACGGCATTTATTAGCTGATAAACTTAAAAATGAAATAAATATTTAAATGCGCGTAGAATCAACCAGATTTAAAATATACCAATGCATGAACACTTTATATTTTTTCATAAGTTTATATTACATTTTGGAATATAACATTTTCACACATAGTGTAAAATTATGCGTACAAAGCGATCATATTTTTGTTGATTTTGACAAAATTTCCTTATATCACTTTTTGTAACTAGACGCTTTATATGTAAGATTTTTTTTTTGAATACATAACAAAATATTTAACACTTTTGAGTTTTTACGTTTAATTATGATAAAGTTAACCTAATTTATTACAATATTCATCGGAAGCAAACACTATAACCGCCTATTAAAAGTTTATCAAATATATTAAAGAATACTATTTTTTAATTTTAAACTTTTAAGACACGGGTCACCAAATTTGTTGAGAGTCGGGCCGGATTGAATTTTTTTAAAACATAGGGGGCCGGATGAAAAATAGTCATAATGAAATCCTATTAAAACATTAATTTACATTGCATGTGTAAACAAATATAGGGGCCGAATGAAAATGTTTGGAGGGCCGGATTCAGCCCGCGTGCAGTAGTTCGGTGACCGGTATTTTAATAAATGCTTAGTTTCCGGTTTGTCCGATCATTGTTAGGACCTGTCGGCTTTAGCGACTTAGTTTCTACAAGGGATAACTTAGTAAGTTATAAATTCAGTTGAGCGGTAGGGTCTATTCCCATCACCTCTACCTAGTAAGTAAATTATTAAATTATGACGGTAGGAATCATCTAGGAATTTACAGTTATCAAAACGTATAATAGTTATGTACCTGGGACGGAAACTACACTGTCAAAAATGCTACTTTTTCACTATGGTTGTTCAAAGTCGTTATAGTGTTGCTTCCCTCGAATAATATGAGGCATGTATTTCCAAAGAGAACTTATTCCACTTCAAAAAATTGTGGTATATGCTAAAAAACTATTTAGACTGTTGATATTGCATATTTTTTTGTTATATTCATTTGTAGTGTAAAATACAATTTACAATACAGATAACTAAAAAATATGTAATTTTGACATTGTAAACAGTTATTTGGCATTTACCACAATTTTTTGAAGTGGAATAAGTTCACTTTGGAAATACATGCCTCATATATAATATTCCTTTCGTTATATTCTTTTTAGTAGGTTACGACATAATTGAGAATCACTGTAAAGAGCGTCACGACATATATTAATTACACACTACATCAATATTTCAATTTTGCCAAAAATTTACATATCTATAAATATAACACTATATAAGCATGAATTATAATGAATCATTGGACAATAAGAAGAAAAAAATATTTAATATCTTTCTTATCTACAATGAAAAATCCTATTTTGACTTGAGTACTTATTACTTTTAATCTTTTTTTTACCAGATATAATATCACAACACGGCAAGTGTAAAGTTTAACCAAAAAGAAAATTTTATATTTCTTTTAAAAACATATTGAATGTTTCTTTGTCATGACTTAGTTTTAATGATCATATTATAGTCACTTATTTTTGTTTTCATATTTGAAGCGTGTGTCATTTTTAATCATGCAAAATATTCAAATTTGTTTATCAAACTACGTCCTAGATAGTGCAAGTTAACTCGCTTCTTGCAGTTAATAAGTTAATATACAGTGTTTATAATTTTATATATCAGGTTTGAGTGATACGATGATTAATTCGTAAAAATATTCTATCGAAAAATAATTAACAGATATAGAGTAAGTTATATGATTAAAACGGTTTTACAAAGAGTCTCAATCATATTTCAACCGACGATGATAAAAAATGTTCTTGATAAATAAAAAAAGTATGCTAAAGTTTAAAAAATAACAAAAATAGCATTATAAAACATAGCCAATCTCTGACAAAAGAAAAATACGATCGAATTTTTACAGTATATTTCGAAATAATTGATTTTTGATTCACCCAGGCGATATAATACAAAGCCGCACACTAGTCATTACGTTCGTGTGATAAACACACTGTTTACTGTCACGCCTAGCGGGATTCTGTGTGGATTTGTGTATGTATTCATACATTTCTAACATCGACATAACTGATTTTAATCATTCGATCATCGTGTCATATTCTATATTTGAAATATCAAATACTCGAATGTTTGAATTTTGATCTTAAAATCAGACATATTTATTTGACGCCAATAATTTATTTTGCCTCTCTAAAACGTAAATAAATATATTATTTGAGGTGTCATAGTTGATTGTAATTGTATTTATTCGTATAATTATTTTTACCATTTCTATAAAGTGCATTAATCGATACATAAAAACTATATGAATGCAAATCCAAAAACCAATGTTTTCATATTTGTATGTTACAAGTTGTTACTCTTGAGAAGTCGGGGGGGGGGGGGGGTGACTACCAACGTATACACGGCATTAATTTTTATTATAACGTTACACTTTTCTTTCTCAAAAAGTGAATAGGAGTTGACTGTAAACTGCATTCCTATTTAATGTGATAAGTTACGTAGCCTTTAAGAGGATGGAGGAGCGATCAAGCTGAATGTCTACATGGTGCTATATAGAAGGTAAACAAGTAAGAAAAAACATTATGTGCTTTATGGACGACTACTTAATGATTTTTTTTAACTTAATAAGACAAACTATGGCTTTGAAATGTTCTTAAAAATATATTTTAAAAACTATTACAAACTAGTAATATATAACGTTCATCGCTTCTTTCTTCTTTGATATAGACATATATATTAATCTAATGCTACGATCTATTCACGTCGAGTAGTTCTCTCCCTCCAATCACTCACACTCAAAATATTTTCGTCTCTAATTACGTTGCTCGCCATCTCATTCTGAGGCGGTCGATGGGCCGAGTGGAGTTCTGTAGTTCCTTCAAACACCTTCTTCAGAATTGCTGTGACAGCTATAATTGCTGATTATAAATTAAACAAAACGATAATGAATCAATTTTACCAAAAAAGTCATTCGTCCTATCATTAACTTCAACTACAAAAGTATATATAGAAAAAAACAATAAAAATACTTGATAATTTCTCATATAAACAACTTTTTTATTATATCTGCGCCAAAGCGCACCATATTTTTACATTTTCGGATTATTGTACGTTAATTATTCGAACTATCTGGCTTCATTTGCTATAAAGAAATAAAATAGAATTTTGAAAATATATATTTTAAATATTTGGCCACCTTCAGCGTTGAGCCTGTGACATACTGACACAACCGGAGAATTATTTATAGAACCAGTATATGATATTATAAAAAAATGTTTATTATTTTTTTATATTTTTTATTTAGACTGTTTTAGACAGTGTATTAATTTTTAATTTTTGCCTAAGGATATATATTTATTTCATTAAAACAATTCATTTATGTTTCAATTATCTGAATTAAAAACAAAGATACAATTTAATAATAATAAATTTAAAATATTTCCATTTTAAAATTTAAAGTATCGCCAGGTAGAAAAAACGCGTTGAAAAATTTATTTTTTGTATATTTCCTAACTATGAGCGTGTTCGCAAATAGACGAAACAAAAGAAGTACATGGGCTATTCGATTTCCGCATAGGGCAATGCGACGCAGAGCGCCGATTTACTGCCCAATAATTGAATGAATTCGAATGTTCGGAATGCGCGCGTTATAAAAAAAAAACGGCGAACGGAAAATAACATTTTGCAAATACCACCTCCAAACAAAGCATAATTTTCTGACCTCAAAAAGCCCTCTTTTGTTTACTTTATGATTAATTAGCTGCCGTGAATCAATATAAAAGTATTTGCTCTTTTTGTGCTTCATTGGCCATTTTACCCAAGTACCGAAATCCATTGCGATTAAACAAAAATTAACGTGCATTTCATGTTTACGTATTTTTGAAAAATGCTCGCCTGTAAAAAACGAATAGTTCATATATTTAAAAAAAACAAAATTATTAATTTATTATATTTATTATCAATCGTTTGTGGAAAGCTCTCTTAACCATGTCGCGCACCTTAGCCAAATGTAGATGTTGGTGGTGACGTCTCCCTCCCCATTAAGAGCGTTATGTGGTTTATAGACGACCCTCCAGTCTTCTTGCATCCTCTCATGTCATGCCGCTGTTCCGTAACTGCGCCAAATACATCCTGTGTGTGGATTCTGCGGCCTTCCGGGATGACATAATCCGGTTCGCTTGAAGAAGAGGCACGTCCGGTTGAGATGCAATTCTGATATTCTCATCAGATGGCCAAGCCAAGTCTAATGTCTTATTTTCACTTTGGATGTAATGAGCGACTACATGGTCCGTTCTCTTATCATCTCAATATGCACAGCGAAATAAACCTAAAGAGTCACCCATAAACTACGTAACGCTATTGAGGAGGAGGAAGGGGTGACCACCAATGTTTACATGGCGTTACAAGGAGGAGTGTGGGTTATTTTTTATTGTTGGGTACGTAAAAATTTTCACTCTCAAAAAGTGCATAGAAGTTATTTGTGAATTTCCTTTGTATTTAATGTGAAATGTTACCTGAGTCTCGAGAGGAGAGAAGGGAAAATCAAGCTTAATGTCTATGTGGTGTTACATTTAAAAAAATTACGTGATTTATGGAAGATTTGTTACATATATATATAAATATATTTTATACTGTTGCACTACTTCCAGTGAATTGTCCACTGTCACATTTTTAAAAGCACGATGCTACCAATTGTAAGACATACCAAAAGAGCATAATACCATAAAATTCACTTCGTTTAACAATATACGCTTGTATTTCGAAAATCACAACCAAAATCGTATATTATAACATTTTATCGATTGAATTACTTATGGTTGATGTGGATAGTTGATCAAATGAAAAAGTTAAAACATTGATATTTTGAATATTGTTTGTTCAAAAAGTACGTGAAAACTATGTTATTATTTTAATATATTCTAAATTATTCACTAAAGTCTTTATTTTTTAACTTGTACACTAACAGTGGTTGCATATGAATATAATATACTCGCATCTTTATGCAAACCTTAATAATATTCAAGAATGTATTATGTTACAAAGTAGTACATTTTTAAACACACTGAGAAGTATTTTTACACAATATTGATCAAACGACATTCGTTGACTGTTTATCTAGCGTATACGAGTCTCGCGCACAGTTAAGTACAAAATAGTCCTAATGATATATTTCTAACGAAGTCTTTAACGTAATATGTTTTCAGAAGCGTACTGAGTACAGTGAATTTTGTTCACGAAGAAAAATACTCAGAACTCGATCAATGGTTTCCATTTCAGACCACATACAAAATCTTATTCATATTTTGATTTCAGGGATTTTTCATTTACTTAAATAAAAATAGACAGTAGTAATATTTTTTTTCAATATATTATATGTATAGCAAGGTTGAGTTTAATTTAACTAATTATTCTTCAGTGTGTTTATATAAAAATTACAGTACCGAAGGTTTAAATAGAATAATTAAAAATCTATTGCTATAATCTTAAATAGATAAGCGACATATTTAGGCAAACATTTCAAGGACTAATAAACTAAATATCGTAATTATCATATCTAATGATTGTTTGCTGAATATTAAAAAAATCTTTCCTTAAATGTCTTATACAGCATATTTATATGAAAATTTTAAAACAAAATCCAAATAACGACTATGGCATGAAAATTTACAGGAAAATTTAATAAACACTTCCTATAGTCTAATTCACAGCCAGAGCCAATAAAAAAAAATCTGTGCAAACTAGTATTCCACAATATTTTACGAAAAAATAATTGTATTTTTTTAAATTACATTAATTGTTTAAATTAATTTCTTTTGTAATACAGCGCGATTGGTGTTATTTTTTGATTTTTTACATTGTTTTATTTATGCAGCATTAATCTGGTACTCCTGTATTAAATTGTTTTTTTTTTAATATACACATATTTTCAAAGGAATGGTATTTTTTTCAATATTATACACTCAAACCTCTTTTTGTGCGATTTTGAAGTTATGCGGTTTTTTTTAAATCCAATATATTTTTTAAATATATTTTTGGAATCAAAGAACCAGAAAACGATGATCAGGTGGAAGAAATACCAATTCTCACGGCAAATATAATTCGAGAAGGTGTAAAAGAGGAAATCTACACAGATCAATGATGAGATTGACACTGATTCTACAACTGCGCATACTATTTCTTCCGAAGAAGGAAGCGATTTTGAACCATATCGCAAATCGCAACGAAAATTGTCATATAGCGATGATA
>JAPMAE010009137.1:0-10092 GCA_036584705.1 Rhyacophila sp. 25_7 | reverse complement strand
CATTTATAGTATTGTAATTGCGTAATTGTGATGGGGGACTGCAACACGCAAGTACAACAGTCCCAACACGTGACAATGTAGCTTTAGAAAGACACGGCCTTGGCAATCCCAATGACAATGGTGAACGACTAATAGAATAAGCTACTATGAATGAGCTACTTTGTAGAATTTCGGGAGTGCGGTGGTATGACTACACTCGAAATGAGGTGATAAGGGAACAGACCATGCAGCCTCTCATCACTTCCAAAGTGAAGATGAGGCGCTGGACTTGGCTCGGTCATGTGCTGAGAAGGCCTGAATCGCATCTCAACAGGGCGTGCCTCTTCAAACCAACCGGATTCCATCTTCCTAGGAGGCCGCTGAACACCATTTACAGGATGTATTCAGCGGAGTTGCAGGACGCCGGCATGACATGAGAGGGTGCAAGAGGACTGGCCAGTGACAGGGATTCATGAGGGGCAGTATCTGGTGTCCATATGCTCCGGCTAAGTGGCGTGACATGGGAAAAGAAGAAGAATCTGTTTATTAGTTTTAAAGTACAAACAATATAGTTTTCCTCGCTTTTCTTCAGACTGTAATGTGTTAAAGCTTTTTAAAACGTATCACTACGTATGTATATTTTGTTATGGAAAGACTAATTATATGTATAAATCTATATTTAGGTTCAATTATCCGCCGATAGGCATACCGCCAGTGCCAAATTTACCATCGGATTCTGTCTTGGCTTCCGTTTTGGCAAAGCACCGCAACAAGAACCTTGTCATTCCCGCTGTGTGGAGCGTTCATGAACACGATTCGTTACTCAAAGACCTGCATGAGGAACAATTGGATGAAGAAGAACGGAAGGCCGCTTGGCAGGAATACGAGGCTGAAAAGACGCATTTAAGTAAGTATTTTGGTGCTTTTAACCTTTTCTGTGCCAGATATAATGTCACAACCCGACATGCTGTGAATTTTTAAGCAAAAATAAAACCTTTATATTTCATTTAAAACTATATTGAATATTTCTTTAACATGAATTTGATTTTAATGATCATATTACAGTCGTATCTCTGTGTTTTCATATTTAAAATCATCCAAAATATTCAAATTTGTCTAGCTAACTACATTTTAAGTTGTGCTAGTTAACTCATTTCTGGCACTTAATCGGATAAGTGGTGTATTGGTTTCACATGAAATTTTTTTGAGTTGACTTTTCTAGCAATCAGGAAAGAGGATTGTTTCATTATTATTAAATGTGGCTCTACGATCCATTCAGATCCGTGGCTAACCGCACAACCTCTCTGTATCTAACTCTCTCTTTAGCCGTTCAAACTCGACATTTTTGCATCTCTAGTTACATTATCCGCCCATCTCATTCTGGGGCAGCCGATGGGCCGAATGTCTATTGGAGTTCCTTCAAACACCTTGAGAGTTCTAGAACCATCGCACCTTACAACATGACCCTTACAGCGATTCTTATTATTTTATGGTATTACAGAAAGAGACGTCGAATAAAAACTGTTATAAGCACATACTAGTAGAAAAATAAGAATATTGGAAAGGTTTTTATTTACTATGAGATTCATCACTCCATGCTGTTTTCTAATATGTTTAATTTCTTTGCAGAAAATTTGGCCATAAATCCTCTTCCAAACGCAACGCTGTCGTTTTTGAACAGACAAAAACTGTTTCAACAAAGAAACTTGATGCCCAATGTTAATCGTGTTGCCGATTTGCACGCTTTTCCCATAGGACCTATTATAGCAAACCGCATGTGAGTCATCCTCTTCATTATTGGATAATTTTCATTTTGTATGCATCATTGTTATTTCATTTCTATGTATTTTAATTTTTAACCTTTTGACTGGCTTTATAAACACGTACATTAACCTGTACAGAGTGAGTTTTTTAATTACGGTCGCACAATTGAGTGAAAGTTTTTTCATTAATCTAGCTTTAAATTTTGAATTTTATTAAATGTATGCAACGCTATTGTTCTGTGATGTTTATTTGATGCATAAATAATATGTATGAGTATTTTATTGCTCGGTGGTTGACATACACGTATGTGTATGTCACACTTCTTCAAAGCGAATTTTGAGCGGACACATATGCGCGTCCATATCCTGAACAGGTTAATTATTATCCTGTGTGCGGCAAGAGTATGAATACAAAATTTTACTTTACTTCTATGATTTACCGTCTTCTGCCATGCCACCGGACCTGATCGATTATATTTCCTTACAAATAGTCGCAGAAGAAACAAAGAAAGAGAGCGGTGGTTCTAGCACACATTTTATCTTTAACCTGCTCAAAATTCGTTTTGAAGAAATATAGATGTATATGTACGTCAAATACGAAGAAATCGAATACTCATGTATATTATTTATGCATCAAATAAACTATTTTTCTTTTAACCAAATCTGCTTCGAAACGACGCATATGGATCTCCACAATGTGAAGATTGTTTTGACAGTTTTTTTTTACGAGTAATAATTGTCAATTATTAGCACAACCATTTCGGGTCCGTGTCCTGACTATAATACAAATGAATAAACAAATATTTGAAAAATTTTGCAACCAGCACAGGCCTCGAACCCGTGACCCTCAGTTTGTGAGCTGGATGCGCTATCCACTCGGCTACGAAAGCGACAAATAAACTATACAACAATAGTATTGCATGCATTTGTCATAGTAAAAAACTTTCGTCCAATTGCGCAACCATGATTTAAAAAACTCACTCCGGAGAGGTTAAGCCTGTGTTTGTCAACCTTATACCTTGTGGGTAATGAACTCACACTAGCAACTCCATGTGCATTTGAATATTTTGAACTTCAGTGTATATATAATTGTGTGGTTCGTTTTATCTTTCAGGATGCTTAACCAAACATTTCACTATCAACCGGCTGCCATGGAAGACTCTATTCTACCTGACTCGAACAACGACGCGGTCAGACACAATTACAGTAACTTCACAACAGCGAATCGTCATATGATCATCCAGCCACAGAGGCCAATAAGACCACTGAAATACACACCTAGACCTGTCAATCAGATGCCGAGGATGGCAAATTATGGTCAGAGAATTAACCTAAGGATCGGCCAGCCGATTAGGAAACACTATATACCTTCACCCAAGAAGGTTCTCGCACAAAATTCGGCACTCTCTCCTAGAAAGCTTTTCAAGCGCACGAGCCTAGGAGTTAACGAATTTCAGAATGTTGAAATAACAGAAATCAAAGGGCGCTCTTGTTATATTTCACCGAGTGGGAAAATTGTGAAACGAAGCCCGGGGTATGTCTTCTTCTTTTCATTAACATCTTGCCCTATAGCTGTAATAGAGGTGTAATTGTCCTCTCAGTGTAATTAATTCTATGCGTCTTCTTAACCCTTTGATTAGTATGGGCGTACATGTACACCCAGATGCCTTATTTTCAAAGCCATTCTTTTATTTTCCAATAAAATGGTAGCTGATACACTAGATATTTATATAAGCACTCGGGAACCAGTTTGGATTCAATTGAAAAATAATTGCTACGTGCAAAAGTAACTCGCTCCCAGAATTTGTGTGCGAAAAAATTAACTCACTAATCAAAAAATTAAAACGTCCCTTAGCCAGAGCACATGATCACCACATCTCACCTCTTAGAATCCGTGTTGCTATCTGGTCTTTTCGTGTCTTTCCACGTCATGCCAACATACTGTGACTCTCTTAAATACCTCTTGTGAATGGTATTCAGTGGCTTTCCAGGATGACAGAATCATGTTAGCCTAAGACGTATTTCTGGTTGTGTTTCATTTCTGACATTTCTGGTACATTGGAGATTGTATCCAAATGGGGTTGTGCTGCTCTATGGTAACAATTCATAGCACCTTACGAAGTATTAAAATAACTATATTGACCTTCGAGAACAAATGCGGTAGTATGATTATATGCGAAACACAATGATAAGTGTAAAATCATCCAGCCTCATATCACATCGATGTTTATTTGCCCACTTTTATACGCACTGTGAATTATTTATCTCACTTGAATGGTCTATATTTTATCACTCGCATTTTTATTTTATTTTTAAACTCCCATGACACTTTATTTTTAGGAAATCCAAATTATTGAAACGGAGAATATTATGCACACCGAAAAAGTCCACTTTGCCCGCAATTAACGAAGACGGCGCCACCGTTCCTAGTGATCCGTCATCTTCGAACATCATGGACCTCACTGATTTACCCGACACTCCCGATAAGGAGATTCCGGATGCCGCAAGCGCGAAAATGTTGACCCCGAGAAAGATGACTCCTACCAATTCGACATCCAAGAGAAAGTCAACACCTGACAGAATGCCGGCGCTGAAGGACGTTTCTATTTTTAAATGGTACTCCAAAGAGAGGCATGCTTCTTCAGCTAAGAAGTTAAACTTTGCCGAGATGGGTGCTATGGAGGGGGTGATACAAGATGAACAACTCTCCGAGATGTCTTCCGCTGCAGATATGAATGCAGAAAATAGTATGTATTTAATTCTAAATCAGCTCATATAGTACAGTGAAGCCTCGTTATAATGCATTCTGCAAATTCGTGTTACAAAAACAACCTTTTGGCTTATATTTACGAGTATCTATACATTGATAACCATGTTCCTCTATTAAACAAGACTTTACGTTTGTCCGAAATGGTGCGATTTATTACACAGTTAATCCCGATAATTCGTAGAGCCAAGGACTCAGGTTAATAATGAATTATATGGATTTTCACAAAAGCGGGATTATGCGTAATTGGAGCAAGAAACAGAAAATTTCGAGTTAATGAGATTTATTTAAAAACGTGTGGACATAAATGTAAATAAAATTACATATTAAAACAATGTAAAATTTAAGAAAAAAAAAACAGTAATTTTAGTAACCCCCACTACTCATTTTGCGCTATCACTGAAGATAGAACTGAACTGTCTGACCAAAAAGCGAAAAATCAAAGGCATCATCCCTATTGGCTCCTCGAAGTAATTAAAAAATGTAAACAAACTGAATTCACAGAAGTCATTGTGTTGAAAAAGCAAGGAGTGCGTCATTCTACATGAATAAATGGAATTCTTCATCTGGAAATTACGAATTATAAGACATCCAGGTAGCCTTGGGAAGAAAAATTATTACAAAGAAACGAGGGGACCGAAATGCATTATTTTTTACAAATTACCACGATTTTCCCAAGGAATTGGCAGTTTTTTAACGAATTATCGGGATTGGACTGTATATATATAGACCGTGTTCGGGTAAAAGAGATTAACCCTCACAGAACAAATTTTACAGGAGGCACAAAAAAAGGTTTTTTCATGGTTTTTAGTTGATGTTACATTAACGCAAACTTTGAAGTGCATGATGACCAATAAATTGGTGTTTTATTTTCCTGACCTGATATTTAAGAAAGTTATTAAAAAAAAATCATTGAAATTGACATTTAATGCTGTTTTCATTTCCATACAAACTTAGTATATTATTATTTTTTTTAAATCTAAAGCTGAATTTCGATAATATTTGGCATTTTTGGCTTAATTCCTTGTGACAGAACGTGTATTTAGTTGTGTACATTGTGATTCTCAAATAAAAGCACTTTTCAAAGATGTGATGGTTACGCCCTTTTACCTAAACAAGGCTGATATATATATATATATTTGTTTGATTAACTGGGATTTGGTCAATATAATTAATTCTTTTGAAGGATAGTTTCACATCTATATAATATACACTCATAATCTATTTTTTATATTATTTTTTACCTGTTATTATGTTAATTATTTATTGCTTATATGTAATTTTGTACTCATATTATTTTTACATCTCCATATTATGAATGCATTAAACTTATACTCATAATTGTTTGTAATGTCCAAACATGTGTAAAAACAGATAGAAATATACGAAACTATCTCAATTGTCATCTATCAAACACATAGGATTTACAGCACTGATCTCAGAGTAAAAACCAGATAACCACTCCAAATGTGAAAAATTCTTAAGTAAGGAAAATAATCTTTTTTCCCTTTCATTTCAGATCCCGCAACTTCTTCGCATGCGATTCAATTTGACTAACGTTCAATATAATTTTGTGAAAATGATATTAACTTTGTAAATAATTATTTTATTATTTGAATATCTCAAAAATTTGCCTGTGATCCCCCATACGTTTTCAGAAACAGCATTTATTATGTTATGTCCGCATTAATTGAAATATCCGTGTACTCGGCAGCTCCCAGTCGTGAAAACGGGCGGAGTCGGTTAATTTCTAAGCAAGGTGCTTCCAACGGCTGTCTTTATTATTAACGGACACTATTTACAATTCTGATTCTCTTCAGAGGGACATTATAACAAATCTTGTAAACCGATCTCAATCGAATTTCAGCAGTCATCTCTGACACATTAAATGAACCGTTCTCGATGATTTACACTGATCCGCTCTCACGTGGGCTAAAAACAATTTAATTTATCTCTTGCCGAAATTACATAGGTCTACCCAAAACTGAGAACGTTATTCGTTTGTCTGGCACTCGAATGAAATACATCAATACCTCGCATAGTTTAGCGCCGATTTGTCCAGTACTATAGCATATGTTTTAAAACATATAATTTCATATTTGTAAATTGTAAAATTATACCGTTTATGGATGCATGCCGGTATAAATTTTATCGGTCCTTAGATAACACACAAAGTCATCTAACTGTATTTTAACATGTCTCAACACGCTTGGCATGTCCGTGTGAACATCTGCTTCACGCTCAAAATGCGCACGGCGTGTCCATACCTAAATACTATTGTATAATAAAAATAATATCATATCACTGTTGATATGGTCAGTGTTTTAACAACACAGTATTCGTTCATTACTTCCGAAGGACGTTCTCGCAAGTAAAGCGTTTTTATATTAGCGGTGAATGCATTTTCATGTCATCAATTCAACTGATAGATGGAGGCATCGTTCCAATTTTTAAGGCCTATTATTTTCCTCTGTACACCATAAGAATTACAAAGGGGAGAAATGTGTTATTTTTTAAGGAATTTCAGAAGAGTTCAGTTTTTAATAGTTGACAGAACAAATGAGCTACCACTATGCAGGGTATTTTTGTAATTACGTGTAGATAGAATGTAGCAATCTTTTGATAATATAATTGTTTTTTAAATGTCACTTTTAACTGATGAACCCTCTTTTAGTTATCTCGCATCTTGTCACTAGCAGTCTGCATGTTACCATTTTAAAAAATCTGATACAGGAACTTACTAACTACATATATGTAAGGTTTTTCACTCACTGCGGTCCAGTGATTATTTGTAAATTTGCGAGTTAATAATCTGCAATTATTACACATTAAAATATGTCAGAACAATCTTCGCATCGTAAAGATCCATATACTCCATTACAGATTGGATGGATATGGTATAAAAATGATTTTATGTACTGTCTACTATTTTTTTTTTTGTATTCATTTGTATCTTGACAATTGAAGTGATTAATTTTAAGGTCGTTCCTGAATTTATGTCATAATATGTTTTATCGAAATAAAATTATATCTATTATAAAACTTTTTCAATATTCTTCGTTCCCTTTTGATTCGCCCATATTTTATTTTCCAAGTTTTAAATGCTCCACGGAGACGTCTCTTTTCAAAACATGTCGAAAGTTTATCTGTCATGGTGTTCCACAAACTGGATACAGAAGTTAAATGCATCCAAGTGACAGTCGCGTGCTGTCCATAGATGAACGTGATATGATGCACATGTGACATGCATGGCATTAGTCTGCGAAGGCTTCATAATTTACAAATTAAAACATTAAATAAATAATATTTCTTCAATTTTTTTACTATTTTGCACAAAAAAAAAAAAAAACAGTACACTTGTGGAAGAGAATACGGAAGCCATATCTTAAAACTGTTTTATAATTGAAAGGATGTAAAGAAAAGACATGTTTAAAATACAAAGAATATATAATTTTTTTTACAATTTTCAATATAAAGTTGAAAGAAACACATTTGAGTATTTTTAAACAGCAAGAATATAATTATAAGGTTGCCTAATTTAATCTCCCATTTTGGCAGCTGTCTTCCATCCGAACGTCGTCTACTGATGAATTTTTATAAGTCAATATTTGATTATAAGAATGGGCCTTATATTGAGTGACGTAACAAAACAAAATGCGGTTTATTATTTTTCCATTAGGTCCATTCTCATAAAGCAAAACATGATATACAATTTTTTCTGTCCTCATAGATATTACTGAGAATATTTTTAACATATTTCAAAACGAAAAGCGGTTCCTTCATTCGGAAGGGCGATTGATACCAGAAAAACAAAAAAAGCAACAAGAAAACATTTAAATATATAGACATCGGTTCCATATCCCCAAATATTTTACTCTTGGTGATATATAATCATGAAAATAAAGTGAATTCGCGAGACTATGATCACTTTGTGTGAATTAAAAAAAAAAATTATGGAGATCAACCACAAACTGGCGATAAAAAAAAACAATAATTTAAGAGTACAAAATAGAGCGGTAAGTCGTGAAACCGTTGTTTAAACATGTGTTTTACTTTATTTATACAGTTGATGTATTAGAATTTAAAAAATATTTTAGATGGAGTGCAATTAATTATGTAGCATGTTTTTTAGACGTGTACCATTATTGACTAGTGACAAATAATAACAATACACTTCGCATTTTCTTATTTTTTCTTAAATCAAGTTACCCTAAAAGTTATTTTTGACGTTTTAATCCATTTACCAGGAGCGTCTGATTTCTGTCTTTTTATTATCAAGGAATTAATGACGTTATGGAAGGTTAAGCCTCTATTTTATAAGCTAAAACCAATTTTATTTATCTGGGCGGCAACATCGTTGAAATATATTTTATTGACGGACTCGATCATAGAATGAAGTTCATATATATAGTCAAAATATGAGTATCTCATTTTTTACCACAAACGACAGGTAAAATCGACAATACTCAGAAAAATAAGAAAATATAAATTAAATATTTTTTTTGGCAATAATCGATTCTCCGTGCTGCGGTGTATTTACTTTTATGCACTACGATAATGTACTCGAGGTTTGATTTATATCTGTGTTACTCTTTTTAACCGCTTCCTGGTCAAATTTTATTCCTAAAAACTTATTTCTCGTCATCATCGATGGAAATAATTACAAAAACAATATTGAAAAATGTTAACTCTCGAAGTACAAAAATATGTATTATTTTTTATTCACAAACAATGTTTGAAAATGGTTTTTACTATATTAGCCAAACTAAAAGGAGGGATAAATGTAACACAACATCAGAAGAATGCCTTATATTCGAGTCTCAAATGGAACAATAAAATCACTACATCGTGCTGAGTGAGACGGCTATATTTTGCAGGAGGCATTATTTACACATTACCGGCACACTACAATTTTTAAATTTAAATTTTGTTATCTGTGTACATTTTGCATGCCCATAAATTAAAAATTACGATTAAAACATTATAAGTTCGACAAAATCAAATGAATAGAGGAATTCATATAAGCTACGATTCCAGTTTCAATTTCATAGTACTGCAGAAACAACTGACAACTGTCGCATAAGTGATTACTTCAGATTCTGGAAAAAACGTCAACGAGACTTACAGAACCGGTAACCCTAACATATTATCTCAAATGCATGTAAGAGACTTAAACTTTAAATCAATAAAAACAAACTTAAATCAATTTTCTCAGAAAAATCTTTTTTGACTTAATGTTTTCTGCTAGTATACGATGATATGCAGACTTATTATTGGGTATATATGCGGGTAAAGTGAAAAGTTCTCGGCCTGACACAGAGATGGTGTTCCAATCAGCAAAAATTTGTTTCCCGCCTGGGTGCATGTGTCATTAGTTCGTATGACAAGTTTCAAATTGTTCTCTCAAGTAGTTTGTTTACACGAATTTTTGGAGCAGACGTATTGCGTGTTTTTCGTTCCACCACTACACACCAAAAATGAAACGGCAGTCGAAGCAGTGGCTGGAAGCCGATGGTTCAGAGCCAAAAAAAGCGAAGTCGATCGCATCTGCCGGAAAAGTTATGGCCAGCGTGTTTTGGGATG
>JAPMAE010009136.1:0-10778 GCA_036584705.1 Rhyacophila sp. 25_7 | reverse complement strand
AACATAACCCATGCCATCAATCAAATTCAGCCTGATTTATGCGCCAGAGTCATGGAAAATTGAACATTTTGAATGCGCGTCACCCAGAGAACCTGCGGCGGATATTTGAACGATGTTATTTTTTATACATAATGGCATCAATAGGCCTTTCAAATGAATAAAAAATGTCGATGATATCTGACACACATTGTTTTATTTAAATTTAAAGATAGAAAGCGCTTAATGAAAGACCCTTTAGTTTACAAACATTCATTGATTGTTATTGCGATTAAACCGGAGGTCAATTATTTTTTTTACATTACCACAGACTGTTATAAGGTAAATTAAATCTATACTATATATAGTGAATTAACAGATTCTTTCTTTGAGAAATATTTTTATACTCCCGCGCTACATATTGATAACCACGACTTTACATAACAATGATAAAAGTAGAGCACTCAACACGTAGTAGAGAAGAGTAGCGTGACCACGTTTAGTTAAAAGCTTCATATGTTGGAAGTAATACGCCAGTTCGCCCATAACTGAAAATTAGCCTTTTATAATTATATTCAAAAGCCAAGCCTAGCTTTTAATATTGTTCACACAATAAGCCTATGAATAATATACATAGTTTTGGACCAATACCGTTTATCAAATATGTACGTAAAATGTAATTATAACAAGAATACGCATTTATTATACGTGTCTATATATTATAATTGATATAGTAAATACGATCGATTTATTTTATTTATTAAGTAAAGGCACTTCTTGTCACTGATTAGAAAAAATCAAATTGTTATCAAACTAAATTCTTTTATGGCTATATGATTCATATTTTCTTATAAATGTATTTAAAATACTTTATATGTTTATTAGTCTATTATTTAGATAAAATGTTGTTGTCTGACTTATTGCTGTGTATATTAATTCTGTATGAGAGATTAGTAATGTATTATTGTTAAATATTTATCAGAATCATTGGGTTATAAATTGCAAATGGTGCTTTTTAAATGTCAACTTCAACTCCATGCGAAATGTCGTGGACTCGCAGTAGTACTCGATTAAAACCAAACGCTGCTCTATGGTTGCAAATCATGACACCTTAATTTCCAAAATAACCTTTTACTGAACTTCAAAAACAGATTCTTGCGGCGAATTTTGGGAGTGCGGTGGTATGACTAGGGAACGGATCTTGTAGCCTTTCATCACATCCAAAGTGAAGATGAAGCATTGCTTTGCTAATGCTTAAATCACATCTCAACCAGGCATGCCTCTTCTTCAACCCAACCGGATTCCGTCGTCCCGAGAGGCCGCTGAACATAATATAGAGGTATATTGAGGAGGGAAGTTATGGATGCCGGTGTGACATAGAAGGATGCAAGAAGACTGGCCAGTGACATGTACTCGTGGAGGTAATATATACTGTCTATATTCTCCAGCTAAGGGGACGCCATGGTTTAAGAAGATTGTTATCTCGCTTATTGTTATCGATATTATGAGTATGTTTGTATTAGACTAGTAATGTAATAAATAGCCGATGATTTTTTTTAAATATCACTTGTAAAAATTCTCTTTTAATCAACATACAAAATTTGATTTCTTTTAGGAAGAATATTAAATCTTTCAAAGCTTTGCAGAAATAATTGACTTTCTATTGTTGTTAAAAGTTATTTTACTACACTGAAAAATAGCTTCCGCTGGTTTACAAGTATCTAGTGATATGTACAGTATACTCAACGAACTATTATTTTTTTATATATGTACATATACATGGCAGTTGATTTAAGTAAAATAATTAACGCATTATTAATTATAGACTATATTTTGAGTTCTAAATTGCGCTATTTATACCTAGAGTGTAGAAGACAGCAATCTTTGCAAGCATTGGGGAAAAGTAATGGCAATATCTTTCCCGCGAAGAATGCATATTACAGTTCTTTGTCTGAACATTTTTTTATTATCAAATGTTAGCTGTTGTTTAACATTGCATTGTAAATAATTCATTATGCTTGACTTTATTTACTCTACTGTGCCGATAATTGATGACTAAAAAAGCCCACAAAAACATGTTTATTACAGTATATTATGAATGATGTTAGCTTTTGGTTAATAAAAATATCCAAATGAGTCAATAAGAAAATATGTATATTATTAAATGTGCATATAATAATAATATGAAATAAAACACATATTTTTATAAATATTTAAATTTGAATTTATTTCTTTGAAACAGATATTTCATTAATAAAAGAACTTACATTAAAAATATATACAGAAATTATAAAAATCATATTTGATGCAGTAAATACAAAACACAGTAAATTCAAATGTATTTCTTAATTTTTACAAATTTTATTTGGTAGATTTTTTGAATAAACATTATTTTTTCATTATGGTATTTTGAAAATGAAAGATTTCCCTGGTATTTAGAATTTTTATATTTAATTAATTACCATCGGCATAGTCATTGACATTAAAAACTCTTAATGAATTCACACTTTTCCTTAATCTGAAAACTTTTTTCCTCTACTAGGAAAAATAAATTTTCATTCATCACTCAATCAATATCACATTACTGAAATTGCATCAAACACAAAGATTTATGTTCGTTTGTTATTTGTTTTCATTCTATAGTTAACACCAATGTCATTAACATATTTTATCTGTTTTAAATTTCAATAAAAAAAATACATCGATCATACAACAAGAGTGAAAGAAAATGCTTTATAAATCTATATGACATAGTAAAAATACACTCTCATAGATATTTTTTATATGATGATATCTAACTCTCACGTGTGCGTAATATACCTAAGCGCAAATTGATTAAGTATTTTTTGTTGCAGAAAGTAACGAAATATACCATATACGAGTAATTTTCTTTACGTTTATGAGTTTTATTAATGAAATATAACTTAAAATTACATGATACAAAAAAAAAATTGAAAACTTCTTACGTAATATAAATCTGATTGCTAGAGACTGAATTGTTTTTATTGTTAATATTTTTATTTCATACTAATCAAAAAAACTGTACACCGATTACGTAATCAAATACTTTGCATGTCCTAAATTTGATTATACACAATTGAAATATACTAAAAATCTTTTCTATGCCGTACGGCCACGGTCATTATCTAATTTTGGGAATTTGAATTATGTTAATATTCTGACGAGCCATAGTTTTATAAAAAAAAATGTTTTGATAGAAGTCAGAATCAACGTTTTCTATTATTTTGATAAATAAATTTTCTGTTTTATCGATTATCAAATATGTTTCTCAAATAAAGCAAATTAATCTCCACAATATGAGTATTTGTTTGTCAGATTTTTTCTTCTCGAGGAATAATTATCAGCTATTAGTTTAACCAATTAGGCCCATATCTTGGTTTCAAATGCAACTAATAAAATTGTTGTATTTTTTTCTGTTACGAGATTTGAAACCGCGATATTCAGTTCTTTATCTATCTGACCATTTATGGGGGCGAAGAATATATCATCGATTCAAAATTTATTTAATATTTATCACAATATATCTAATTTAATATATTTATATACGATAAAAAAATAAATAAATAGATAAAAATATTATCAATATTAAAATATGACCGTGACCGTACATTTTAAAAAAGTTCACCATAAAAAACTGTACAAAGACAAACATATTTAAATACATTACGAACGAATCAATATTATTGAAACACATACAGCAGATTTATTAAAAAGCTAAATAAAATAATTATAAAATGTTCTAAATACCCTATGACCTACACAAAAACGTGCTTCTTATAAATACACTTATAAATTAATGATTGTGATTAGGCATGATAACTCGATTATTTAGTAACTAGTTAGTCGGAGAATTGGGTCAATTTTTAGTTATTTATTTTATAATTGTTTAAACATTTAAATTTTTCTCAATCAACAAATTATAATAGTAACGTCAATAATTTACATTATATGACTTTCTTACTGTTAGAAATAAAGTAATACTGCCCAGTAAAAAATAGTGTTATTCGAAGTTTTGAATTGAAAATACTTTTATAGAAATCAAGGAAAAAATATAAGAGAATCTACGGAATCCAGAGAAACTCAAACACGTGTACTATATATTAGCACCGTATTTAAGCTAGCGACTGGCTATTTTTCTTGTCTTTCTTTCGAGTTATATATTCATTAAGATTAACATTCTTTCTCGGAACTTTTCTCAGCAGTTACAAACATTAAACTGCTCTAATCCAGCTAACCAGTTAATGCAAAATCATGTTATTATCCATGCCTGATTAGGATGCAATATGATTACAAAACAAATATTATTTGGAAATAATATTACAAAGTATCAACTTCAATATAGTAGTCACTAAGTATGAGTGTATGAATAGTACTTTTATGATTTACATTAAAATATAAGGTACATTGAATATTATATCATCATTTTACCATATCGTTTACACATTTTTATATTAATATAGGTGATGTAAATCTAACATGATAGTTGAATATAAACTTGGGAATGATTTTCTCCACATACTTGTTTGACAGACACTTTTCAATGACGCCTTACAGTATAAAGAGAAACAGTTTTTTATTTTTTAAAGATTACATAAACATTATATATTATGTGGTATTTCTGGTAAAAATTTTATATGCATTATAAGGTTATCATAAGTTACACTTATATATTACATATACATTAAAAAAAAACAATATTGACGTTTTTGGAGCACTTACGTGACAAACGATAGATTTTAAAGTCTTAAAATCAAAAATAATATTTAATATAAGCTCAAATGTTTACTTTGTACACCTGGTATATAAGTTACAAAATCTTTTTTTAACAAACTGTTGACATTATTTTAAAATAGTTTACTTTTTTTTATGGAATCAATTTTACTGCCACATTAAAACTGAAATAATATAATACTTGATAATAATCCTACTTTTATTTGTGAGAAATGAACTTTTTATTCATTAATTATCTTTTACTTACAGACAAACCTTGATGAAAACAAACAAATTTTGTCAAATCTAGTTTTAATGGTGGGCAGAAACTCATTTACTATTGCTTTTTAATAGTTAAAGCATTGTGCTTTACCATATTGACCGTAAATTGACAGCTAGTGAATAATCATTCAATATACGTGAAGACAGAAAAATACTTAAGTGTTTTAATTTTACATTCACAATAACTAAATAAATGCCCCAAAAATGTCCAAATCTTGTAGCTTTGTGCATCTTATCAGAGTTTTAGGTGCTTTTAAAATATTCTTCACGAATTCTTAAGTAATTATAATATGCATACATGCTAAAATAACAATATTTACATTTTATCGTTAAATTCATGAATATTTTAATATTGTAGAATAATTCACATTTCTACAAAACTAACTGTTTTTAAATAAAAATCGCAGATATTTTATTATAATGTGTGCAATTTAATTCGGTTTATCAACTGTAAAAGGAATTTATGTCGTTTTATTCGTTTGTTATACAGTTTTTTTTCTAAATGTTATATTATCACTATAAAAAGCATTGTATTCTTAAGCAGTTCTGTAAATATAAGGTTATCAATTAATTAAGTTATAATATTATATGTTATCGATACAATTGTACACTGTAACCAAATATAAGCATCCTTACCACTTTACAATTATTTATGAGAACATACTTTTGTTATTTAAGAAAAGCTCTGAACTGTCTTAACAAGACTTGAAATATGTTGAAATTACTTTTAATATATTATCTGTCACTACTGTAGTATATTCAAAATATTACTTTGGATTAAAGTTTAATAAATTAAATATTTATAAACACTTTCTTTGATCATTTGATTTTAAATAAGTCAAAATAATGTAATTGCTTTTAAAACAAATCATTCAACGGAAACAAAACAAGTGTACGATGTAAAAATAACACAATTTATTTCATGTTATTAAAAAAAATTATCAAACTCTATCGTAAAACAAAATATTACAATACATGCACTGTTTTTATGTTATTAAAAACACCTTAGCAGCAATATTTTGAAAAAAATAAATCCATATTTAGGTATACAATCTTGTCAAAAACTAAATTAAACTAAACTTTAGACTTATTTGGCAAGGCTTGAAGCTTTTTCGGAAAAGTTTTGCAAGTTTTTTAAAGTAAAATACTCTTAAATTATATTGAAAAAATACTAATGCTTAACTTTTTGGTTAGTTTAACACTATATTAATACGAGAAGGTAATATTTTGAAGGCAAGAATATTCAAGTGATCAGATCACGTTATTTTATTAGGTGCAATAATTCTGTAATCGTCAAAAGGCTAAAGGCAACCGATATAAAAAACGATTAAAAAAAAGGTGCAGTAAGGTGAATAAAAGCGACTAAAAGACAAAAATTAGATACAGAAAATTATATACTGGAAAACTATTTACTCTGAATTTGGCCATGCACTTGAATAAATTGCAACGCTATATTATCATTATTCAATAACAAATATTCTTGTTTTGTTGTAGAGAAAAATTTACATAACACTTTTTAGTTGAGTCGAATAATAAAAATATATTTTAAATTTTGTAAAAATTAAACGTGTTTTTCAGTTTCGAAAAAAAAAATTAGCGTTATTTTAAAATTAGGCCTAAACACTTTATTTAAAAAATATCTCTTCTTTTTAGATTCCACTGAAGCCAATAACTTTATTTTACACACACATTTGAGACAATATTTTATAATAGTTATATCTACAAGTTGTCTTGGTTTCTAAACAAAAGTTCAACTTATGTCAATATAATAATTTAAATCACATTTATTAAGTTAAATATAAGTCCATCTCACTCGTACGTTATGCATCTGAATATAGCAGCTATAGCTATGAGACCGCGTATATCATTTAAGCGTGCCTTAATAAATGAAGTACTCCATTTAGAGATGCAGCTTTCCACATAAAATACGCTGGAAACATAAGTAACTGTGGTGTAACTCGAAAACTGGATGCAGCACTTTGACCTCTGAAATCTTTTACTTCTCCGCGACTAGGCCTTGACAGTGGGGCATCAGTCGAATCTTTTAGTTCTTCCGGACACGGCAAACTTTCGACAGGAATTTGAAACAAGTGTCTTAGATTTTCCTTTTTTATTGTTGTATCATTATAAGTGGACACGTTATTATCAACAGAGTCTTGCTGAGGATCATCATATTCAACATTTTCTGCATTATCCGGTATATCGACATATTCAACGGCTGTCTTATGGCTGTGGCCTGTTTTGTGTGAATTCTTTTCTTGCAATCGATTGTCTAAGTTTTGCTCGTAAGGTTTACTGAGAGGTTTCAATTTATCCAGAAGATCACTATGGGTACCGGAAGATGGCTCAACAGAACATGTAATTTGCTCCAATGATGATTTTGTCTTCTCATTTTTCGTCTCGTTGCGCAGCATGTGCATCCAGGAAAGACGGCAGTCACACACAAAGTGGTTACCTGAGAATAACAAAAATAAAATTACTTTCACATTTTGATTAAAACATTTAAATTTTAAAACATTTAATGGAGCTTTCTGATATACATTTAAAAGTTTACATTGTATAAATTAATGATTAATAAGTTTTTCTAATGGTCAGGGGTTGATTAGCTACTCATCCAAGACATGAATTAATATCACTTTAATTTACTGTTTTTTTTTGTCAATCCTTAGTAAGAAACGTTATTTTAAAACAATAACATTCTTGATATACTTATTTTTACAAAATAACTATGAATACAAAACAATACGTCGTGTTTGGGCATCATTTTTTATTTTTAAAAAACAACTTTAATAAAGAGAAAAATATTTAAGTTTTGTATATAGAATTAGTAATACATATTAGGCAAACTACGTAAAAATCAGCGTTGTGTTTCATTTTACGTTTGCTGTGTGGTTAATTAAAAAGATGAATTAATAAGACGATTAATATTTTCCATGTGAAATTTGCACAAAAAAAATAATTTATTCATATAGTATGTACGTAACTTTCAAAGTTTTAATAAATAATAAAATTCGTTTTGCTTCATAAAAACTTATTTGTACGCCAAAGACATTCTCTAAAAATATTAAATTTGTAAGAAGGAGAAGGGATTTTCTACAACATGGCATAAAAAGTTTATTTCTATAAAAAAATGGCTTTCTATGATAATTGCATGTATTTTGAAGTATTTACTATATATACATGACCATATTCTCTCGATACTCACATTGTGTTGTTTGAATTATATCTATTGTATTTTCCGATATTATATATCTATATGTTCAAATATATACGGTTAAATTTAAATCATTAGTATTTGTTCATAAATATATTAAATGTATTGTTAAGTGTTTCAGTAATAATCTGTTTGAGCAATTTTCACTGAATTATTTATTATTATCAATCATCAAATCCGTAAATCACCAAAGAATACACAATTGATTTATTTTTGAGAGAGTGACTTATATTGAAGTATTACAACAACACAGTAATATAAACTTTTGTAAGTTAAATAATAAAATAATTTATTTTTATCCACTCAAAACATATAAATATTGATTGAAAAATACAATGAATTGTTGTAAATTAAAAATTACATTACTTATAATATCAATATATCATGTTTAATTTTGAATATTTTTTTTTCTTTTTTATGTATCAGTTAATGTATATAAATTATTTTACTAAGCAGTAATCTATTTCATTCAAAAAAATATTAATGAAAATATATCAGATCAAAATAGTCTTGACTGGTTCGCAATAGTGCAGATAACAAGAATTCAAAAATAAATTTAGTAAAATTGTTACTAATAAACACATAAAATAATAACAATGCAAAAATATTACACTAATTTCCGCCTTATAGGTTATAGGTGCTACGAGTAACTTACACCAAATATGTCATTGAAGAGAAATAATAGACGCCTCCTGCCCAGACAAAAGAAAGATGACAAGTCAAAGTAATTATTATTAGTTAGAATATGTAGAAACAGACATATTGGTTATGGGTTTTTAAAATAATTTTTGTGAACAATTATTTTAAGTAGCCCTTATTTAAATAAATTGACTGTCTATCAAGAGTTGACAGCGAATAAAACTTTCTTTAATTTTTTTTTAAATATATACTATACTTTCAAAATAATAAGTAGTTTTTCTTTATTGTTTTAAAGATAGGCATAAATAAAGAACGTAGGCTTTTAGTGAAGAATTAAGCTTTGCATATATTATTATAAAAAGACACTTTGAACATATCAATACTTTATTAATAACCGTTTCAGGCACTAATCGTGCTTTGAATACATAACGATATATGTAAATCATTAAAACATAATTATTTATTATGTGCTAAATTTTCAGTGTGCTGTGTTTAATATTCCATTTCATTGTTATTAATTTGTATGATTTGTAAATAATTTATTCAAGCCTTCGACTGACTTGTGTATTCTAAACTAAATCAAAAGCTAGAAGGCAGGTGTGTACTTTTCATTAATAATTCATACCCGAAGATGTTGTGGAGGCGACAATTTGTATGATAAAGCATCTCAGGAAAGCATTTGTGTGGCTGAAATATGAAAATCCTGCCTGAAATTGTATCACTTCCAGGAAAATCGATTTTATTATTCAACACGACACGAGAGATTATTTTAACGTAAGAGGAAAATCTATGATGACAAAACAGTCGTTGTTTAATATTTGTAGCATTGTTTACTTTTAATTCGTGATAAAATCTGATTATATTATATGATTTTATGACGAATAAGAACATATTTCTCAAACCTATCAAACAGTATGATTTCATATGAATGTGTTTAGAGTAAGCAAATAAAAATAAATAATGTTTTATTTGAAATAATTTGACTCAATTATCAAATGATACCAAAACACTATAGAGACCATTCCAGAACGTCTTAAAATTGTCGAAGAAGTTCTACGACTCCATTCTATCACCCCAACGAGACAGACATAACACAGATTTTAATCACAAAAAGCCACGTACAGTATTATTGCTAAAGCTATCCTGATAAAACCATACGAACACCAAGACAGATAATAAAACTCAGTTCAGAATCAACGGAAATGCCAGCGCAACAATAAATTGACCACTAAAACTACGGATTCTATTCTTCGATTTTAAATAACCTGCCCGAGAGACAAAAGATATGAGTAGACCATGAAGTTGAAGTAGAAGAAGAAGAAGAAGTCTCACCTCAACACTCCAGGATCAAGGAAGCGGAACGGAACCACTATGAAGGCAACCGAACTGCAGAACCGTAACAGGAAAGGAATGGAGGGACGAATAAAATAAAATTTAAAAAAAACACACACAAAATGATACCATAATTTCACTAAAGACCAACGGCAATACAGAGACATCACACAAGATGAATATGATAGGAACTCCAGGCCCGATACCCAATCCAGAAAGGAATATCATAGGCAATACGAAAAAATAATTCACTCTATTTTATGAATGTATTTGTTTTCATTTTAAAACGTTAGTCTTATTCTTTAGCCTCAGACTTCATTGATGTAGCTTACAATTTAAAATGAACATTTTCTTAGTTATAATTTTTCATTCATCATTTTCAGTACAATTAATTTGCATATTACTAAAAACTAGGTGAAAAATGAAGAACATCAACTTTTCATCGTCTCAGAACTTACTGTCTAGTAACTACGTCAACACAACTTGAAGTAATACCTCTCTCTTTCTTCCTTTTTTAACTATATTTTCTCCAAAACAACGCAAATGGAGTTCACAATGTAAAGATTGTTTTGACATATCTTTTATGAGTACTAACTGTTATTAG
>JAPMAE010009125.1:0-10781 GCA_036584705.1 Rhyacophila sp. 25_7 | reverse complement strand
CTAGCGACTGATCAATGGTCAACTGTTTGCCGAAGACGACGTGTTGCTGTTCGTGATATATATACTAATAATTTTGCAAATAAGTTAAGGTATTGTATAATTAATGAAATGAATTCATTATTTCTTTGATAAAAAATAAAAAAATAGTGATGATATTAAGTTGTCATTGAAAATATATTAATAACTGTATAAAGTACTGTTCAGAAAAATATTTTTTGTAATTTACCTATATATTCTAATGATGTTTATTTTAGAGTTTTTATAATTTTATCATTTATATTTTTTTGTCTTCATAATTATCAACCATTGTAATATTTTTCTTTCAATACAACCAATTATAAAAAGAAAAACATAATTGATTTTATTGTTAATGAGTATTTTGTTTTATTTTACCAGAAAAGTACTACGTATTATTTTTTATAAATCATAGCAGTCGGTTAAGTCACAAAAAAACGAAATTGTATTATTAAAAATCTAAAGCAAAGCCGAAATCGCTCACAGTTAAGCCAAAGTTTTTCCGCAGGGTTTTTTTTTTTGGAAGCTTCAGCGCTCAGAGCAGTGGTTTTAATTCTACGAAAAGTGGAAAAAATATTATTTTCTTCAGTTGTATCTATTCACTACAAATATTTAGCAATCCATCACATATGTACATCAAATAATTAAAAAAAAATGTTACAGGATTAATTAAAATATATTATGACGCATTGATATAAAATTAAATGACTAAAATAACAAATTGTTTTCATATACAAAAATCGATATAAAAACAAATTTTAACTATAACTAAAAGTTATAGAAATAATTATAAAAAAAACAGATTTTATACATCAACAAGTACGTCAAAAATATTATTACATCCAAAATCGGTTTCATATTTTAATGTATATTTTAATTTTAAATACATATAAAACTGTGTTGTTATTTTAATATAATGGTTTTCCATCAAAAATAGGTAGAAAATTAAATTTTAAAGTTAAACTCAAATAAAGATTACTAACAATGCGAAACACATACGAGTAGTTTTATTATTTTAGAAAAGTTTCAATAAACCTATCACTATTAACACACATTATATTGTACTCATGTTAATTATCTTATAATATATATATACATATTTAAAAGAAATGTACAATAGTTATTTGTATTTTTTATAATTCCATACCCGTACTACGATGTAAATTTGTACTGTGTAAATAATTAAAAGAAGAAAAATATTTATTATTATTAGACGAATTTTTAGGTTTTATATCTAGGCTACTTATAATAAAAATGAACATATATTTGAAAAAAATCAGCTACGGAATCAAACTTGCAATATTTAGACTCACAATCAGATACAATTCACTCTAAACTACCAAAAACAACATATTCATATATAACGTAATGTTATATATCAATTTTAGATGATTGAATTTTTTCAAAATTATTAGCTTGAAGAACTCTGTCTAAGAACATAAAGCAATGCTTTGTAGCATGTCGTATATTTTGATGAAACAACAAGCCATGCGATCTAGCTCAGTGTGTATTTTTTGTTGCTATATGTGTGTAAATTAAGCTATCTCTTTTCCAGAAAAAGCGTTTGCAAAAAATGAAACATCTGTAGTTTTTCATATTACAAGTCTCGATGAACTTTATTTGAAAAAGACTGTGTTGTATATTGAATTGAAGAAAAACGTACTTATACTGATTTTTATAAATAAACAGTTATTATTATTATGTTACTTCATTTTTTACTGATTAAAACTCAATATCGCGATTTTTTTCAAAATACTGAGCGTACTTCTTTTTTTAAATATCAAATATGATCATTAGATCACAATATTATTATTAAATCATTATAAATTAGTTTCTATTTATATTATAAAAAGTATTAATTATTATTTTTAAAAACCTAAAAAAAAATTATAACATACCTCGTAAAAATTTATTGTTTTTATTCAAATATAAAAAAAAATATTATAACTCATTTAAAAAAAATATTTTGTTTCTCCTCTCTACCTTCTAAGTGAATTTTACAATCACTAACTACGAATACTAATAAAAAAAATTGTGATATAGATTATATGTATTCTACCATTGTTATTGTCAGTCATATAAAACCATATAACCCTTTATTGATTTTACGAAAAATATTTATATTGTAATATTGTCACTAATAACCATTATATAAGAAAGCACTCGTTGAGCCATGCAATGGATTGCATTTCGATATATCACATAATGATCTGGTTTTCCATAGTTATTCATTGCGCTGTCCATATTCCAGTGGCATACACATATACTCGTATATGATAAATCAACCTTTCATATATCCAGTTAAATCAAGAAATATGTATTTTTCTTAAAACAAAATTGTTGAAAAAATATATTCAATCATTCAATTCATGTATAATAATAATTTTGGCATATATTTTAAAATATTACTAACGAATGATTTTTGACAACAATATTCTATGAAATTGTATAGGAATAGTAAATAAAATATCCGAGTTTATGAAATAACAGTCAAGAATTTATGTAACATAGTGACTGGGTCATAATAAAAATATCGATGTATGTCATGATTATACGTGGGTGATTTCTTCAAATAAGATTTACTTTTAAATACGCATAAACCCATTATAACATATATTAATACAATTAAATATAACTTTTAAAAGCATTTTAAAATTAATTTATAGATTTCTATTTTAATAAAAGTCACTATTTTCATGATTTTGAGGTAAATTTTGACATTTTTATTAAATTTAACAATATTTTTAATCTGAATGCATATAAGATGTTTACACTGAAAAAATATTTTTATGTTGTTTTTAAAATCAAAATAAAATTACATTTCAATAAAGATTACTTAAAGTTAGAATATAGTAGTTAACAGATAATTTAGATTAACAATGAAACATATTAACATTCAATTTTGGACCATTTAATACAAAACTAATGATACATAATTATAGCAGGTATTGGTTGCTGTAAAATTTTCTAAGAAAGAGTGTTAATGATGACGAATTGATAAAATAATACTATATTGTACAATAAATGATAATATTTTTAGTGAGACGTTTTGATTTTTAGCACTCCATGTATAATTTGTGACAGATGAGTACACGTTTCGGTTTTATTCAAATGCATTTTAACCATAAAAAAAAAATAATGTGTGCATACAAAATGATTGTTTTGTTTAAAATGTGTTTCAGATATAATATTGGCGTTTCTAATAAAACCTAAGTTATTATTGAAATATAGCAGTTGTTGTAAAAACGCCACTGTTTCTGTCATGGTCCCAGATTGCCTATAACTCTGAGCTTTCAGCGCGAGCTTTCCGCAGGGGGTAGCTTTTAAATTATCCGTTAGCAGTAATGACGCGATCAGCGATGGTAATTTAGATAAAGGGTGGGAGGGCTTTTGTTTCATCCGCCGCGTAGATGCGGCCCTGATTAGCTCATTGGCAGGGCCGCCTTTATTTTGCCCCGATTAATTGCCACGGCCACAAAAGCCACGGTGAACGAGCTGTGCTATTGTGTGAACTTTTTTATGATTTGTTATTTTTTATATTGCAACTATTCAATGCTTGTTACTCTCGTTACTGTCTGACATTGTTCATTGTGTACGTAACGTTGTAAAATTTTGAACTAAAAATGCTACCGCATCATTTGAAATATAATAAAAAGTACTATTTTGCAAAATGATACATTTGTTATTTCTTATAAAAATATTATTTTAAACACCATTATAAACATAAGATTTTTTTTTTTATTGTTATATGTTAAAGTTTTTATGGGTGTGAGTGATTAGCCCTCCACGTGATTAAAATCCAAAATTCTGTCGAATAAAACCAAATTCTGAGTTTATAATATTACCGAAAAATATATAGTTCTGTATGGATGTGAAGTTTGGAGCCTGACGAAAAAACAAAAAAAAGCCATGTAAGTATTCGAAAATAAAATTTTTCGTAGATTACTTGGAGCAGTTAAAAATCAAGGATTTCAAATCGGTACTAATGCCGAGCTTTAAATAAAATTTTAGCCCTTACATACTTAATGTATTGAAGACAAGGAAACTCAGATGGACGGATTATGTTGTAAATTGCAATGAATCTAGAATTCTCAACAAAGCGGTTGAAAGTACTCCAGTAGGCACTCGATCCGTTGGTTGTCCTAGAATGAGATAGACCGATAACGTTACTAAAGATGCAAACATGTTGAGTATGAATGAATGGAGAGAGAGAGAGCTAAATACAGAAAGGTCTGGAGGGAGATTGTGCAGTCGGTTATGGACCTGAATGGATCATTGTAGCAATTTGTAATGTAATATATTAAACGTCTCTTTTAAAACTAGTCATATTTATTTATTCTTCATCCTTATCTTCATAGACCATCAGGGACTGTCAGGGAATGACAAAGCAGACTGCTACTCATTCTTTTCTTATTCTAATTTTTTTAAGTACTCTGTGCATGGTGACACCTTTCCGTGCAATTCCACTACGGGGAGGTTTAAAATCAAAATGTGGGAAAAACATTGCTTTCATGAAGCGTCAGGCAGGCGACCGCGCATAATCGCGGTTTTGAGTACTGGCGGGACAGTGGTGGGTTTTTCATCCGTATCTTGCTTCTTAGCCATACTCCATATATACCTCCGTTAGTTCTTGTCGATTTATTGCCTTCATTCATATCTAACCAGCGTTTTGTAACTAAACATAATATACATTATGAATGGTATTCAATGATTTTTAAGGAGGAAGAAATTTAAGTAGTTTATATAGGACACACCTGGTTAAATTCAAATGAAGCAATTGTAATCCATCCATTTTTATTTAACATATGAGAAACTATATGATCTGATTTGAAATCCTTTCTCTTTATTTTTCCATCACCACTTAACCAACAGTAATACAATTTAATACCACCATAGTTATCAATGCAGGTATCTGTTGTTTAGAAAAGGTCAGTATGCTATTTTTTCTAATTTAGTCTATATGCTTGCATTAAATAAAAATGTTCGATTTTTATGAAGTACATCTGTAAGTCTGAAATATTTTGCAGAGAGTTGAAAATTGTTTAAGCAAATCCCATTTAAACAACAAACTCTCTACAAAGTCCTTTTTTATCAATATAACAAATATTAAAGCTGTATACATTATATACTTTAGATGGTTTATTTGATATTTGTCATGGGATTGTTTTGAATAAAGCAAGGATTGTTATAAAGTAAATTAATTTGTGAGAAATTATTTTTGTTATTAATGTTGGTTTGTATGCTTATTTTAAAACTAACTAATTCGTATTTTATCAAAAGTTGTAGCATTATTGATTAACGTTTCATAAATACATTATCAATCTCGTATCTTTTGATTAAAATTTTCATATTTATTTTGTTATGAACAAATTTTAAAGTAAAACTTATTTTGACATGAGTTGTTTTTTATTATGTATTTCATAAAAAAATTAAAAAAAAATGAATAATGATACTTTAAAAACATGAAACGTTATGATATAGCTATATTTTAATAACCTTATAACTTTTTAGTTAATCCATAAATGTTAGTTTTGAATGAATATATTTTTTTTCTTCTTCGAGTTTCTTAATTTGTTATCATTTTTAATGATTACATATTCACCAAAAGCAATCTGCATTATTATTTAAAAAAAGTTGTATTATTTTTCATTTATAAATAATAGCAATTTCACCTGTCCAGAAATATGGACGTCCACATGCGTACGCTCAAAATTTAGTTTGAAAAATATAGACGTATATTTATATGAAGCACCATGCGATAAAATATTCGTTCATATTATTTACTAGTTGAAACACGGCATGTGTTACTACGCCTGTGAAAGAAACAAATTCATTCATTAATTCTGTAAATAGTATTTTATTAAAGTGCTTTAGAATACACTCTATTTTAAGATTTCCGTCTTGTCCATATTTAGGTGAAAGGAAGTCATCATCATAGAATAAATTTTACAGAAGGCACAACAAACGTGTTTGAATGGTTTTTAGTTATTTAAATTAACATAAATTTAAAATGTATGATGATCGATAAATTGATGTTTCATTTTTCTGATTTGATAATTAAGAAGGTTATTAAAAAAATATTGAAATTGACGTTCAATGTTTTTTCCCTTCTATACAAACTTAATAGATCGTTCATTTTTACAAGTCAAAAGCTTAATTTCGACAATAGTTCGGAATTTTTGGCTCAATTTCTTTTGACAGAACGTTAATTAAATTGTATAAATTGTGATTACCAAATAAAAGCGCTTTAAAAAAACGGGGTCAATATAATGTGAAACCATGTGAAAAACATGGATTTTTTAGATTTCATCCGCACGTTGAAGCGATTGTCCTTGTGCTTTGTTCGTCTTCATTGAAAAGCAAGTAAAACGAAGACGACTTCTCTTTTTGGTTTACCATAGAGAATTGTCGCTTTGATAGCGTTAGGCATCAGTTTTTTCACAGCAAGCCTGACTCCATTACACAATCGAGGTGGATTAATGTTACAAAGAAAAATTATAGGCGCATCAATTTTGATTGAAAATTTATACGATGACATTCTCGGAAGGTCCAACAAATTAAAAAAATAATTAGATAATTTACAGTTTTGTTCGCATTCATAACACTGTCAATCGATTTGTAAGTCATTCATGGTTTTTGCAATTCGTGAGAAAATATTCTGAATTATTGTTCAAAAGATGGCACAATATCACAAAAATGTGATGGAAATGAAATTCACTTTGTTTCTGTATCAATTGAAACTTTTTCCATACCAATGTCTAATGGTTGTTTTGCAAATGTAGCTGCCAATGCATCTGCTGCAAATATACAATCATATTGGTGGTAAAGATAATTTTTTGTACATGTCGCCAAAAATGTGATGCTTAGTTGTAAGCATTGAGTCCATTAGCTGGTGTCAATTTTTGTTTAGCTAAATGAATCTGTCGGAAGTCGCCAGCTAATAAAATGAGAGTGAATGAGAACTGAAATACAATGAGAGTAAACAAGAACTGAATAAACCTTTAATAGTCCGGTCAAGCACTTTAAGCGATTTTTATGTGCATTTTTTCCGGATAATTAATGTGCATGCTTTTAGCAGTTTTGCCCTGTCAAAAACTTTGCCAATGTTACATATTGGAATATTGAAAAATTGAATTTCTAAATACGCTGTTTGTCTACTGTTCAATAACGTAGCAGTAATACCTGATGAAGCGATAGACAGAGCTATTCTATTTTGAGCTAATAACAAGCTAATGAGAAACGTTTTCCTGCGCCGCAAGGTGCATCATGTAAGAGAAAGATGGATTTGATAGCTTTTTTAATTATGTAATTAAATAATTTGTTTAATTTTAATAATTATTCATTCCGGTTATATATTTCTGCTATCAGTGCAATAATAACAGTATGTTTAGCGAAAAAGAATAGAGAAATAAACCATGTCTGGATGTGGCCATGGATTGTAAGGCGTGACCTCAAAGAAATTTATCAGAATTGCAAAATGAGAATAACAACAGCTACAGAAACTACTTGAAAATAGTTGAAGTTTTTAAATGTGTAGCTTTCAAGATATTACCTTTAATTTTCAGTTAAATTAAACATTTTAAAAATCCTATCAGCTTGAAAACAACATTGAAAAGTAGCCTCCTTTCATTCCACTTTCGAAACCATTTGACACCTGAAACTCAAAAATAAATATGATAAATACTAAAGAAATATTTTTATACATATTTCAATTCTATGAAATGTAGCTTTTATGTACTTTGTTTAATAAAATAAATAAATTAAAGATGTTTCGGCTTACCATCGTTTGTTCTGCTAAATATTGGCTTTTCAAGCCGTTCAGCTTTTTTTACAACATCGATCGTTCTTTGCTGAATGCCATGGGTTGATTTATTGCCAAAACAATGCATTTATAAATCTTCCATCTTCTGTTTTGGTTTTTGTAATCCGGATAGCGAGTATTAAATAGCATTTCATTATTTTTATATTCAGAAATTATTAATGTAGTCATTAGTTGTCAATAGTATGACAAACTTTTACAGAGAATTTTTTTTATTTATTGTAATTATTGAAATGTACATATCGTACATTAACTTTATTTATTAAAAAATCCCATCAGATATTTAAAAAAAAGCTCGTTAAATCGTAATCGGACAATTAATAAAATAAAATATAAAGAACATACGTAAAGATGTTCATTTATATTTAATCGTATATAGAAGATATATTAACAAATATATATTAGATTATATCGAGGGCTTAAAGTCAAAAAACGCTATCTACAAAAATACAACTTTATAATAGAGCCAAAAAAGGTGTTTTTATTTTCTTGGAACTCAACAAGGGAGATGTTTATTTAAAAGCTAATGTTCAGATATTATAATTTGTTGTCATTTTACAAGTTTTTTTTTTGTAACAAGAACGCTTATACCTTATACAGTCTTTTTATTTTAAACCAATGTAATTAACGTTAAGTTTTATAGACAATTTAAAGAGAAACTATAAAATATCGGCATATCGTTTGATAATTATGTAGCCAAAAACGTAAAATATAATTATCATAAATAAAAAAACGCATTTTTATAAATAACGTTGTTTGACTTTAAGCTCTCGATATAAGCATTTTTATTTTTTTATAAAATTACACAAAATAAAAATTCTACTTAATTCTAGTTACCTGTTACAAATTTGTACTATTTATTGGATTATCTGTCAGAAAAATACTATTTTTAGTAAACGAAAAATGTTGTACACATATTTTAAGCATGAAAATGTTCTTCATCAACCATCTCTCGAGCGTAATCAAACTCATAATGTACTTCTCAGGACAGTCTCGATTTATCTCCAAGACGTCAACAAAGCTCGGAGGTTTCATCTGTTTGTAGTTGGAGCGATAGTTTCCATCTTAAAGTTCTACGGGAGCTTTCGCCGTGGGAGTACAAGCCAGTGGAACTTTCCACGAACCCACCTTCGACTGGAATGTGTGAGTGTCAGATTTTCATGTCAAAGTTTGCACTTTAATCTTTTATACTCAAGTCCTGGGTAAACGCGTTTGGTGAACCACAGAGAAAGTTTGTTTATACTCGTAATGCCTGATGTGTATTGTAAAAGTTTTCTGTGAAACGGTATAGCTGTTATTACTATTATCGTTTCCCTTCTTCTGATATGTTGTTTAAGTTTATAGCTAAAAATATTTTCATTAATGTGAGAAACTATATCACTCAATGTGTGTTCTTGAATTAAATAAACGCTTTGTAATAAAGTAATGAAAAAATACCGCAAAAATATATCAGGTTTTTTACAAAAAACATAAAACATTTGGCACTTTCTACATGTTTTATTAAATACATTAATAAGTGTTCTTAATCTATTTTTATGCTGTCTTGCCATGTGATGTTTTTTTTTAAATTATAGATATTTTTTATTTTGACATCAAATGCATTAGTAATGATAGTTAAAATACAAATTTAATTATTTATCGTTTTGTCTTAAGTAATTTTTATTGTATAGTTAAAAATATTCATATTATGAAAAATTATTATTTATATAACAAACTCTATGATTACTATGATTGGTTATAATTTACTACAAGATTAAGCCTCTTGCATCAAAATTTCATAATTCATTAAATTAGAAAAACTTTATTGAAATATACATCATAATAAATATTTATTTATCAAATGTATATATTTGTCAGTATGGATTTACAAAAGAAGTCTGTAATCACAACTATTTTTTGAAAGATAAAGCCACACTTTATTCCCATAACAAAATAATTCAATCTAAATGAGGCGTGTATTTAAAAGCTCACTATTAAAAAAAATACTCAATTATGATTAACATATTGCTAAATACTTAAATGCAATATTGCCACGTGTCAACAGAATTATAATATATTAAACACTTACTAATAAGTTAATAAAAATATTTTTCTTACATTGAAATTGTAGTTTATCCAATTAACATGAACGCCATCTTTTTCTTCTTTATCTTAAGATATATATATAGGATTTTTGTTCTATACAGCCATAGTTATATATATAGCGTTCAACAACACGTGTAAATGATAAAATTGTTTTATCAAAATGGGCGCTCTGTTCGGGCAACGTTCCGCGTGCTTCGTCCATTTTTTCCCATTTCAGCGATGAGGCCTATTTCTGGATGAATGGGTACGTCAACAAACAAAATTGTCGAATTTGGGACAATACCAATCCACATGCAACCCAAGAGCGTCCAATGCATCCCCAAAAAGTCACTGTTTGGTGTGGTTTTTAGGCTGACGGCGTAATCGGTCCATATTTCCTTGAAGACAACGTTGGCCAGGCCATGACCGTCAACGGCGAGCTCTATAGGTTGATGATTACCAACATATTTTGGCCTGAATTAGATGATATGGATACCGATGACTTGTGGTTTCAACAGGATGGCGCTACGTGCCACACAGGTCATGCTACATTGGACATTCTGCACGAGCAATTTGAGGGCAAGGTCATGTCACGTGGGGGTGATATGAACTAGCCACCAAGATCGTGCGATTTGACCCCATTAGACTTTTTCTTGTAGGGTTTCCTTAAGTTGCAGCTTTATACAAATAAGTCACAAATCATAGCGGCCCTCAAAGTTAACATAATCCATGCCATTGGTCAAATTTAGCCTGATTTATGCACCAGAGTCACAGAAAATTGGACATTTTGGATGCGCGCCACCCAGAGAATCCGCGGCGGACATTTGAACAATGTTATTTTTCATACATAATGCCATCGATAGGCCTTTCAAACGAATAAAAA